>ML252086.1:0-27816 GCA_005239495.1 Nicotiana undulata
CCCCACGCGCCTGCCTTATCCCTACGCGATCGCGAATCCCCTCACGCGATCGCAATGCCTAACTTGCCCGACCTCTGAGATCGTGGATGCCTTTATGTGATCGCAGAGAACAAAATGCTTCCCCTCACGATTGAACTACGCGATCGCGACTCTCCCTACGCGATCGCAGAGAAGAAAAACATGCTGCACAAAAACCAGAAACCAGCAATGTTTTCAAGTCCGAATGAGTCCGTTAATCACCCGAAATCAATCTCGAGCCCCTCGGGACCCCAACCAAACTTACCAACATATCCCATAACATTTTTCAAACTTATTTTCACTCTCAAAACACCAAAACTAACATCAAAACTCCAAATTTTTATCGGATTCAAGCCTAAGAACTTTGATATCTCTAAAATTCACCAATGATGCCGAAACTATCCAAATCAACTCCGATTGACCTAAGATTTTGCAGACAAGTACAAAATGACGTTACAAACTTGTTCCAACTGTCGGAATTCCATTTCGACCTCGATAGCCTATTTTCCACTGCCGTCCGGAAATCACCAAAAACTAACTTCCGCCAATTCAAGCCTAATTCTACACCGGACATCACAAAATTATTCTGAACACACTCCTAAGTCCCAAATCACCTAACGAAGCTATCCGAGCCATAAAATCCGCATTCCGAGGTCGTTTACCAATAAGTCAACTCTTAGTTGACTTTTTCCATTTTAAGGCTATTTTTAAGGACTAAGTGCCTGAGTTCTCATTTAACCATTCCGATTTCAAGCCTATCAACTCTAACACATCAATAATAGAATAATCGGTCTATGATAAGTCAATAACAGCAATTATAATGCAGGTTTTATGTAGCGACAGACCGGGTCGTTACAGAATCTTACCAACCAGTTGGAATGATTTTCATTTGAAGAAGTATTACTTATGAGTAAAGAGAATACCCCCGGTCAGGTATCATTACGTTCGATTTTACTTTTGTACAGTTAAAATTATACTAACCTTTTTAGATGATAGGCAAAAAGCTAACCCATCACCAGATGATGATATTAGACCTGCATAGACACGAGGAAGTAACTGAATTCCCGGTCAAGGTTACAACTTTCTGATGGACGTTTTTAAGGGTTAAGCAGTCATCATCTAAAAACTATATACCTTCGAGTCCCGTATGTTTTTCCTTTTCAGGAAAAGGACCACAAGGAAGGAATAGTCAACTGCTCGAGATTTCATTCTTCAAAGCTCAAAACACTTGGGGGACTATACAGTATGGAAGGCAAAAAAGAAGCAAAGAAGACTATGAAATAGTCAAAGCTCAAGCATGAAGATCCATCTTCCCAACAAGGCAAGTACTATGAGAAAAATCAAAGAGCCAAAGATAAAAACACAAAGCCTGATTCAGAAACCTTCAAAAAAATTATTCGTAAATGTAAACGAATGTTTCAAAAAACATATTCGTAAATGTAAACGAATATTCAGGTTAAAGGTAGAATATTAGTCACGGGTAAAAATACACATCCTTGTACTTATTCAAAAACTGTTGTAAATGAAAACAGTTACGGATGAAAAAACACATCCTTGTACTTATTCAAAAAACTGTTGTAAATGAAAACAGCTACGGATGAAAGAGCATTATCCTTGTATTTATTCAAAAAACTGTTATAAATAAAAATAGTTATACCCTTGTATTAATTCGAAAAAAAAAACTGTTGCAAAAGAAAAATAGTCACGAGTACAAGCTCATACCAAATCTATTGTAAGAAAAACAGTTACAAAGGGGTTATGGACGATACACAAACACATGTAAAATGTTACGAAAGTTAGAAATAATACAAAAACTTTCTTCAAAACATTGTTAAGAAAAACATGTGAAATTCCTATCTCTCTTTTGTATATTTTACACCATTATGATGTTGAGACATCTTCTTCATTGAGTGTCGATCAAAAAAAGGGCCCTCTTTTATAAATCGTGCCTATTACGAAAAGGTACGAAAGATCTAAGCATTTTAAATGCAAAGTCAAAAACGAAGAGGTAAACCAAAAACCTCAAGAAAGCATGCAAAGACTTAAGAGTGAAACAAAAACTCAAAGAAATCAAAAGTCATGCTAATATTAATATTGATATATTAAGGAAAAAAAACTAAGTACTAACATAGTTTAAGCCAGATTTGTTTATACATAGGTTACCCCTAAGTTGTCAGTTGGGGACTTACAAAGGATCATACTTTACCCCCAATGGGACCGGGGGTAACCACCAATTGTTGCAAATAAATAAATAAATAAGAGAACTAAGTTCCTTAAACTCTTTCACTAGATGGGGGGTTGTCTTCACTAGCAGAAGGAGCAGTTTGAGATGGGGAGACACGAGCAGAAGGGACCTCAGCTTCAGTTGAAGAGAAATTCTAACTTTGCTGAGACTTCTCAATTGTCTCTCTAGTTTTAGCAATTTCGGCTTCCAAGTCAAAACCCTCTTGGCCCATTTCCACCAATGTGTCAAGACGGGCATTCAAATAAGCCCAACTAACATCGACAACTACTTTATCTTCAAAATCCTCGTAGTCCTTATCCCATTGTTTAGCTTCAGCTCTTACCTCATCTCTCTCAGCCACGACAGTATCATGGGAAGCTTGTACAGGAGCAAGAGACCTTTCCAGAAACTGGACCTTCTCTGAAGAAATAAGGAGGTCATCTTCGGTTTGGGTGAGCAACTGAACAAGTTCACTAGAGTATGCCTCTTTCTGATCCAACAAGGCCATCAGGCTCCTAATCTCTTCAGTGTCACGAGAAAGCTTCTATGCAAAGGAAGATTCCAAGATATTTTTGTCATTGCCTACCTGTTTGAAGACGCCTTCTCTATGGCCAGTTCTGCTGCAACAACTCTAACTCGCTGCTCCAAGGTACACTTTTCCTCCTCCATGTGAAGCTATAAACTCCTGTACTGCTCATTCCAATTGATAGCCTCTGTTTGGAAGTCATTCGCTGATTGCTCCACTTGAAAGATTCTCTTCATTAACTCTGTGCGTATAAGGTTGATCTACATAAAAGGATAAATTAGATATGGTAAGAATATATAAGTACATATGAAGGAAGAGCAAGTTTTACCTTTAAGGACGAGTGCACAATCTCGTTCATCCAAGTCAAGGAGTTGTGGCTTTCCATCTTAGACTTCTCAGTCGGGCCTATCAATGTCTTTAACCATACATCAGCCTGGCCCGACGTTTTCAAGAGGTTGCGCGCCGCAGGAACCTCTAGTTTAACTTGCTTCATCACCCCCTTACTGGAAGACCCTACTTTAACAGCAGAAGGCACAAAAGTGGGGGCGGGTGTAGGAGCGGCGGGTGAAGTAGGTTGGGGAGCAGGAATAGTCATGGGAACAGAAATAACAATGGGAGCAGGAGGAGAGAAAACAGCAAGAGGGGCTTCATTAGAGACGGATACAATGGTATGAGTGAAGCGGCGACAAAATATTCCCGCCATAAATGAGTATCCACTTACCAAATATTAAATTGATAGATAAATGGTAAGTGGGGGGACTATCTGTATTGGTAAAAATAAGCTTCACACGTGTACTAATTATGATGACTAAGCAATCCACGTGGAGCAATGAGGACGTGACAACTAGACGAGACTTTATGAAGAGGTACGAGATAAAGAGGAACGGAACAACATACCCACGAGGTAATCAGATACGGGAATCTTAACCAGATTGAGGAGATGAAAAGATACGGTCAGAATGAATCAAGGCAGAATATAGGGCAGATTCGGAGATCTTCAATTAATGAGCCAAACGTTATGCAATCTTCACGCAACAGTTATGATTAATCATTGTAACGTTATATTAATGCCATTATTTACCCATTAATGCTCAAACACTGAAAAGAGTAGACGTTATATTAAACAATTCCCTATAAAAGGGAGTAAGATATAACTTGTAAGGGGACATTCGAACCACTATAGCAATATACTTAATTTTGCGCATCATTACTGTTTTTTATTTACAAATCTATTTAAAATTATTTCCATATTCTTTTGGTTATCAGAAACACGTGTTCTTCTTAAAATAACTTTGGCAGAGAATCTAATTCTTTGGTTAAACATCAGTGTGATTACTTCATCATTAGGTATGACTGATAGACTTATGTATTTCCTGTTAAGACTCAAAATCAGTAGTCTATGTGCTAATGAATGCTATGAATTTGGTCCCTTGCCTACTCGATGTCCCTGTTGCTCAATATGCTCTCACTCTCACCCTGTTTTATGTGTTTCTAATTCAAGATTCCTGTGTTCCCAACCTCTGACCCCCTCTCTGTGAAACTGTTTGTCCTCACCTAAGGTTAATTAATAGAATTGAACCTGGGTAGTGTGAAGCCTTATTTGAACCCTGTGAGTGTGTTTCTACTTGATGTTGTTTGCTGAACCCTTTTCAGAATGTTTCTAAAACCGCTTTCCACTGCTAATATGTTTTCACTTCTAAAACTATTTCCATTCCTAAAATATTTTCATTTTTAAACTTTTTACTTCTAATCTGTTTTCCTAGAGTTACTCCTACTCTTTCAAGCTCTCTCACTCCTACTCTTAGAATACTTAGGATTCTGCCCTCTAGTGTGTGTACTGCCTAGGAATCCATAGATTCCTCCGAACTCTAGCACATTGGGGTTGGCCCTTCCACACAGCACAAAAACTACTTCTCTTTAAAAGGATCTTGGTGTGAGCATTGTCCGGGGCCCCTGAGGCCCTTGGGAACTTTGACACTCCAGGATACCCTCTCTTGGACACTATGAGATATGGTATTTTGGACTATTTGAAGTCCTGGTTCTGAGGTTTACTTTGGGCCTATTCAGGCTCCCTATAGCATATCATTATTTATTTTGTAATTCATTTATTGTATGGTCTATAATAAATAATTCTTGTAGACAAATATTGGGGATATAAGTAAAAAGAGAGGGATTTTTATATATTTTTGTGGGAAAACCGGGTAGAAATCATGCTCTTAGGACTATGATGCTTGTCTACTTGCACTAGAAACCATGGTTATAGGTTATTTTGTGCACTAGAAAACATGTTTATATGTGCATCATTTGTTTCTATAACTTCTGCTTTCTAAAAGTTCTGCATAATCATGTTCGCCTAGAAATCCTGTCACTAAGTTGTTACTAATCATGCCTAGTAATCACGTTCATTCTCTTATGTGCGCTAGAAACCATGCTTTAGGACTTCATTGCACTCGTCTAAATATTGTAATTGCATCTAGATCGTATAGAATCAGTAGTAACTATGCATATAAGAGTAGGTTTAAAAGCAGTCCCAACACCTAGATATCATGTTATGGAGATAAATTTGTATAAAATCAGTTCTGTAATGTTCAGCACCTAGACAGCATGCCTATAGGAGATAACGAACTCAACTTCCTGTTTAAATCGCTTTGTTAGTATTAAGACTCTGATTAATAACTAGCTACCATCTTTATAGGACATCTTAGATCCACACCTAGGCAAGCCTGTAGGATAATTGAACTCTTGCAAATGGTAAACTATGCTTTGTTTAATTACTTGTGAACTGCCCAAATTCACCACGCCCTAAAATCAGTAGGCAAACTGATTAGGTCCCCACCGCCTTGATTTGATAAAATTCTGCATATGTTCTGTTTTCATGTTCACTTAGATATCCTGCTATAGGAGTTTTTAAAATGTTGTTGTTTGAGACGTGCAACTGCTTTCTTATTTGTGGAGGTAAACGTGAGCCCCCTTAATTGTTCCTTTACCTGAAAGTCCTACTTGTTTTAATTGTCGCTCAGATTTTCTCCTTTTTAAGCACCTTAGGAGAGTCTAGAACTGTCTTAATTAGAGGTTCTAAACACCTCCAGGGCCATAAGTAAGGGACGGGTAATGCACGCATAGAGCACGTATAATTAGAATCGGTTATATAACCACTAAGGGGAGGGTAATTGGGTAGTAAAAGGATATGATAACATGTGCACTAATGCCACGTGTAACCCCTCTAATTGAGGAAGGTTTACCGGGTATTGCACAGATGTGATCCTATAGGCTAATAAACCTAAGACCTCCCTTGTTCTTGTTTTTTTGTAATAATCTATATGTGCCTAAACTGCTTTATTTGCTTAACGACTAATTCACAAAATGAGTCCGGGACCCACCGTTGTGGACCTCGAGGGGTGCCTAACACCTTCCCCTCAAGGTAATTTCAAGCCCTTACCCAATCTCTGGTAACGCAAATCGGTTTATCGTAGTGACTTGCATTAGGTGCCCTAACGCACCTTAAATCTGTTAGGTGGTGACTCTTCAATTTCTATACCCCTTTCCTAAAAGAAAATGAGTTGTCCCAAGAATGTCGAAACCCCGAACTTCGCTGAAAAGAGGAAAAAGGGGGCGCGACAGCATGGCGACTCTGTGGGGAATCATAGGCTTTTACCATAATAAATTTGCTTTGTGAATTAGTCTAAACATGCTTTACTCTATTGATACATGTGCACCCTTTCCTTGAACTTAACTATTTTTTTCTTAAGCATTTATTTCCTTACTCGAAACTGACTTGTTTCTTTGTTTTCCTTCTTAAAATCTTTCAATTATAAACACTGTATTTATTTCTTTTCTAACGTGCAAATACGTGAAAACATGCTATTTATTGTTGCATAAATCATGCTCAACATCATATTCCACTCATGCGTAATCAATCCTATAACAACGCTTGATGAGTGGTTGCACTCTTCTAATATATTGCCCTCTAAATTTGGAAAGGCTTATTTGCAGTAAAACTAGTCGATCAGCGGTGCAATCGACGGTTCCGTGCCTTTCCCCCTCAAGTTGCCCGCTTGAGGGTACCAGTCTAGACCCTTATAGCAACCTTACTCTTATTATAACTGTGCATGCATCATGGTCAAACCTAGTCGGGTTAATATGTTGACCACATAATAACCCTTTAAGCCGAGCCTTATCCAAAGTCCACCGCGATTTCCATAATCCCAACGGATGCAACCACGTTTTGTGCATCAATTTGGAGAACTAAATGCCAATATGCTAATCGTGGATATATAAATAGTTGAATCGGGTGAGGGGGGGGGGGGAGGGACTAACCTTTTGTTTTGCAGAAAATGAGGCACGAGGTCCCAGATTCGGCATGGTCAGCAACATACCACCACTGCTACTAGATTTGTGGGAAGATATTCCCTCGATAGATAAGAAACATGTGAAGAAAATCCTAGGAAACTTGCCATCCCTGCTAGACATTCAGCCAAACAACATGTTAATTGAAGCTGCAACATTATTCTGGGACAGTGAGAGGGCTGTGTTTCGTTTTGGGGACATAGAAATGACCCCGCTCCTAGAAGAATTAGGTAGATTTGGTGGACTGCCCTAGGACAGCCCTGGGCTATTGGTACCCGAAAACCGCACCGGTAAAGGGTTTCTAAAGATGATGGGTTTAAAGAAGAATGCTGACTTGGAATGCTTAAAGAAATCCTATATACTATTCGATTACCTGTATGAGAGATACAGTCATAGCAAGTCCTACCATATGTTCCCTGACGAGTTTTCCATCACTTCTATGGGTCACATCCACCGAAGAGTTTTTGTGCTCATTGTATGCTTCTTGGGTCTGATAGTGTTCCCAATGAAAAGGGAAAGAATCCACACTAGACTGGCCATGGTCACCAAGACCTTAATGGAAGGAATCAAGGGACATGCATACACCATAATCCCTATGATAATAGCTGACATCTACCGGGCTTTGGATTGCTGCCAGAAAGGGTTCAAGCATTTCGAGGGTTGCAATCTGCTGCTAATTGTGGTTATTCGAGCATCTCCAAAAGGGTCAATATCGCCAGGATTTTCCACGAAGGGCGTGGAATGATCACATTGCCCTCCATCATCCTAAGCGGATGACTTATTTTCCGTACATGCTTTCTTAACCGGAAAGTGATAAAGAATGGGTGTAGTTCTTCGAACATTTGACTGAAGAGCAAGTCTAGTGGATGTTTGAATGGTTCCCTACTAACGAGTTCATCATCAGGTCCAGGGACGCTCCTCACTTAGTATTAATCGGGTTAAAGATAATACACCTTTATGTTCCCCTTAGGGTTATGAGGCAAGAAGGTAGGAAGAAAGTCGTACCACGGGTTGCGAAGACGAGTTATTTTCGAGCAGATTTTCAAGATGACGACATACCCTACAGGTGCCAAGCTCAGCATATGTGGCACTGCAAGATAATCGTGGAGAAAAATACAATTGATCCCGACATGTATTATGCAAGGTGTGCATCCTTTTACCCGGCATGTTTGGAGGATAGGATAGATGGGGTAGTGAAGCCAGGAACCGGTAGGGGAAACAGGATCATAGATGAAGATGCTGAGACCCAAGTCAAATACAACAAACTGCGCAACAGGATTCATGACTCTGAGGTGAAACATCAGGAGATACACGAGACAAACATGAGACTGGTCAGTGAATGGAAGGAGATGGCTATCACCTCCAATAGAAGGTTGGAATATCTGGAGCAAGGTTTGATGGAGTTAGAGGGAAAGATAATAAAGAGGATCGACAACTGCCAGAATGCTGAAGGAGGCGATGAAGGACATCCACCCAGAGCCTACCTGCTGCTGGGGCTGCGAGAACTGGGGAACTTGATCGATGGAGCAAGGAGAACCAAGCCTTGGAGGGTCCTTCTGGGACCAAGTAGATTAGATTTATTTGCTTTTCTAAATGTAATAAGTCCAGGTGCCAATAATGACTTATCTTTATTATCTTAGTGTCGTTTTGGGATTCATCTATTTTTATATTAATGAAATGAGTCATTTATTGGCATCTAAGTTCTCCAAATCAACTTGTAGCTAGGCCTACCTCGGGAACAACGGGGCTCCCAAATTAGGACGCAAATTTACATATTGCAAATATTCTTCTCAGAACACTCACTGACTTGGCTACCTTTTGTTTTTCTTTCTTTCTTTTTATTATTTCCATTCCCCAAAGGTTGGTTCATGCATAATGGCATCATCAGCTTATCACACAGGATCCAGGGGGCCTCCACCTTCTCCTCTTCCTAGTCCACCAAAAGGCAAGGGAAAAGCAAAGATGGATGATTTGAATATAACCAGAAAAGAAAACACATGTTGAACATGCAGAGGCTTCCGATGGCCGGGGTACCCAGGCCTCAAGTGATGAAGTTTCGAGGCTCGAACAAAAGATACTAGAACTACAGGGTGAGCTCGAGCATGTCCGGAATTTAGCAAACCTATCATTCACACTCACCGTCCTAGACGTCAATCATGCAAACACCCAGAGCCCTGCACCACCTCAAAACACACCCAACAAGCACCCACAGAGTCCCCCTTCACCACACCATTACACGACCCCGCCACAAAATCAAACTATCCCTCCACAGTACCAGCAAAACACCTACCATACTCCATAAAATACTCCACCAGTCGTTCCTAAACCCCAGAATTCCTCCAATGATCACCATTATACCCAAACTCCCAGTCACCAATATAATCCGATATATGTGGAGACCTTACCTCACTCCACTCAACCCATATCCTATGCACCAGAATTTGCTGAGAAGGACATGCTCATTAAGAACGTGGCTGAGGAGCTCAAGAAGTTGACAAGTCGGGTTCAAGGCGTCGAAGGAGGCAAATGGATAAAAGGTCTAAACTATGAAGACCTATGCATACAGCCAGACGTAGAACTGTCGGAGGTTACAAACCTCCCAAGTTCGAAATATTTGATAGAACAGGTGATCCCAAGGTTCATCTAAGGACTTATTGTGACAAGCTTGTAGGGGTCATAAAGGATGAAAGAATTCGAATTAATCTTTTCATGAGGAGTCTTACGGGAGATGCTTTGTCCTGGTACATCAGCCAAGATCCTAAGAAATGGACCAATTGGGTGAGTATGGCGTCTGATTTCATGGACAGATCCAGGTTTAACACAAAGTGCGCCAGATGTCTTCTACATATAGAACTTAAGGAAGAAGCCTACTAAGACCTTCCGTGAGTATGCTACTCGTTGGAAGTCAGAAGAAACCAAAGTCAGGTGAACATTGGACGAGGAGCAGATGAACAAGTTCTTCGTCAGAGCTCAGGATCCGCAGTACTATGAAAGATTGATGGTTATTGAAAACCATAAGTTCTCCGATATCATCAATCTCATAAAAAGGTTCAAAGAAGGCATTAAGAGAGGGATGGTAACAAACTTTGAGACATTGTAGGCCACGAATAAAGCATTGCAGTCAGGGGGAATATCGAAGAAGAAGGATGCGGGAACAGTAATGGTCGCCCAGGGACCCAAAACTCAACTCGTATATCAAACCTCCCCACTTACATACCAATTAAATCCACCCACATATGAACCCTCACCTCCCAGATATTCCCAACCATCTCATTTCAGTCACCGTCAACTCGTCAAAACTACCCAAGACCCCGACCTAACTTTGATCGCAGACCACCCAAAAAATACACTGCCATAGCTGAACCCATTGACCAGTTGTATGAAAGGTTGAAGGCTGCTATTTAAGTCACTCATATCCCTGTTGTGGCCATGGAGAACTCATCCCAATGGGTCAACCCAAATAAGATCTGTGCATATCATTCTGGCATGAAAGGGCACACTATTGACGAGTGCCGAACATTGACGGATAATATCCAGACCTTGTACAATAAGGTCATCCAGGCAAAAGAAGCTACACCCAACGTCCGCAACAACCCCCTCCCGGATCATAGAGGTGAAGGTATCAATGTGATAGAGACGGATGAGGAATGGGATCTCGAGGGATCAATTGGGCTTATCAAAGAGGGTGATGATCCTAAGAAACCCGCAGTCACACTCAATCCCATTATAGTGCAAATACAGCCTCCAGAGGAGGTTGAGGAAGCCGCATCAGTCCCATTAGAAGTTGAGGTAGCACCGCCCGCACCTGCACCATATCCATTCGAGGTGGAAGTAGCTGCACCATGTACAGTGACAGTATCAACCACACCGCCTTTCGACACCAAGGTTGTACACTGGGATTATGTGGCGGAAGCTAGAAGAAAAGGAAAGACCAAACTGGAAGAATCTGGCACTGCACAAGGAATGACCAGAACAGGAATAGTCTATACACCAGAGCATTTGGGAGAATCCAACAAGCAGGCCTCTAATAGACCGCCATTTATCTAAACATACCCGGATGACCTCTGGAGGAAAGTGCAAGCGAGGGAGTATTCGGTCATCGATTATCTGAAAAAGACTCCTTCTCAGATATATATCATGTCGCAGCTACAGAATTCAGAAGCACACAAGAATGCTCTCTTAAAGGTGTTCAGTGAAGCATACGTACCTAACAACATCACCAGCGGAGAAATGGCTAATATGGTGGGTGCAGGTGCTGGAACGTCACAAAATCACCTTCCACAAGGACGATCTACCACCTGAGGGTTTGAATCACAATAAGGCACTGCATATTACAGTGCAATGCGAAGACAATTTCATTGCCAAGGTTCTGATCAATGGGGGATCCAGTCTCAATGTTTGCCTGTTGACAATGCTGAAGAGGTTGGACAAAGGCATGTATGAGATACGAGAAGGGACTATGATTGTGAAGGCATTTGACGAATCTCAAATAGCCACCATCGGGGAAATTAATCTTTGTCTGTAGATGAGGCCTACATGGTTTGACGTCGAGTTCCATTTGCTGGATATATCTGCATCATACAATCTGTTATTGCGACGACCATGGATACATGCCGCTAGGGCTGTAGCGTTAACCTTGCACCAGGCAGTAAAGTTTGAGTGGAACCACCAATAAGTGATTATCCATGGAGACGGGAGCAACCCCATTTTTACCCGTCAGACCATCCCTGTGGTTGAAAATAGAAGAAGGCTAGGTGGAGAGACTTATCATCATATCGAGCAGGTCAACGCGATCGACAAAGATAAGTGGTGGGATAGTAAGATAGCAAGCATGATGAAATGGAGAGGGTATGATCCTGGCAAGGGTCTTGGTAAAAATCTTCAAGGCATCACCAAGCCAATATATCCAAAATGCTAGGGTACCACTTTTGGGCTGGGATATCAGTACACCTGGCAAGAGTATCAAGACTGGTCACCACCGCGGCGTGGTTCGTACTATCCACTTGAGTAGCCTATACCGCATCTAAGTCAGATTTTCCAGCAGACTGACGTCATATGGGGATCAGAAGAGGAAGAAGCATTGGCATCCTTGAGGAACCTATTCCTGGAATATGGTGACATGGATTACTGCGTAATTGTTGAGAAGGAGGAGGAGGAAGTCCCTACCATCCAAGTTGTGGAAAGAGGGACATTCCTCAAGAACTGGACTGACAGACCATCCAGGGCCCGACGAGTCCCGGTGTAGCAAGGCTGAACAACATTATTTATTCTGTTTTCTGAAAAAATTATTTCCCTTTTTGGCATTCTATTTAAATAATGTTTCCAATGTTCCAAAAATGTTGTTTTAATTATTGAGAAATCGCATTTGTTTGACATTTTAAATGAATTGATATTTATTATCACCATTTTCTCTCATATCTTTATCCATATAACATTACTATTTCCTGTCTCGATGAACCGACAACTATGACATGTAATGAGACAACGCAACAAAAGGATAGTGATTCGGATGAAGAAGATGTAGTACCCGAGGAAATCGTCAGAGAAGTAGAGAACTTTGAGAACAAGCCTAAGTCCAACCTAGACGAAACTGAAATAATCAACTTGGGAGATTCTGAAACTGTCAAGGAGACCCGCATCAGCATTCACTTATCGCCGTCAGAAAAAGAAGAGTACACACAGTCCTTGAAAGAGTATGATGACATCTTTGCATGGTCATATGATGATATGACCATGTTAAGTACATCGATTGTAGCTCATAAGTTCCCACAAACTCAATGTGTCCGCCAGTGAAGCAGAAACTTAGGAAATTCAAGCCTGATGTGAGTCTGAAAATCAAGGAGGAGGTTACTGAGCAAATCAAGGCCGAGGTCCACAGGGTAGTTGAATATCCAACGTGGTTAGCCAACATCGTTCCAGTTCCGAAGAAGGATGGGAAGGTTAGAGTCTATGTCGATTATCGGGATCTCCACAGATCCAGCCCAAAGGATGATTTCCCGCTTCCAAACATACACATCTTAATCGACAATTGTGCCAAGCATAAACTCTAGTCCTTTGTAGATTGTTTTGCCGGTTACCATCAAATGTGGATGGACGAGGAGGATGCTGAGAAAACTGCTTTTATACACCCTGGGAGGTGTACTGCTATAAGATAATGTTGTTCGTCCTAAAGAACGTTGAGGCCACCTACATGAGGGCCATGTCTACCATCTTCCATGACATGATACACAAGGAGATCGAGGTGTATGTGGACGATGTCATCATTAAATCCAAGAAATTAAGGAAATTCTTCGACAGATTGCGGAAGTACAACCTGAAATTGAACCCCGCAAAGTGCGCATTTGGGTTCCTGCTGGAAAGTTACTTGGGTTCATCGTTAGCCGCCAAGGGATATAACTAGATCCGTCAAAAGTCAAAGCCATCCAAGAGATACAACCACCCATGAGTAAGAAGGATGTAATGAGTTTTCTGGGGCGACTAAACTATATCAGTCGTTTCATAGCCCAGTCCACAACTATATGTGAGCCAATTTTCAAGATGTTGAAGAAAGATGCTGCAACTAGTTGGACCGAAGATTGTCAAAAGGATTTCGACAAGATCAAGGAGTACTTATCAACACCACCAGTCTTGGTCCCGCCAGAGCCAGGTAGACCACTGCTACTCTACTTTGCAGTGCTAGATGGAGCTTTCGGCTATGTTCTGGGGCAGCACGACGAGACAGGGAGGAAAGAACAGGCTATCTATTACCTGGGTAAGAAGTTTACTATATATGAAGTGAAGTACTTTCTACTCGAGTGTACCTGTTGCGCTCTGACGTGGATAGCTTAGAAGCTGAGGCATTATCTTTGTGCTTATACAACATATCTCATATAAAGGATGGATCCCTTGAAGTACATCTTTCATAAGCTCATGCCCACTAGCAAGCTAGCTAAGTGGAAAATCCTGTTGAGTGAGTTCGACATTGTTTATGTTTCTTAAAAAGCGATCAAGGGACAGGCACTGGCGGATCATCTTGCTGAAAATCTTGTGGAAGGAGAATACAAACCCCTGAAAATGTATTTTCCCGACGAAGAGGTACTATGCATAGGAGAGGACATTGCCGACTCCTACGACGGATGGAGAATGTTCTTTGACGGAGCAACAAATTTCAAAGGAGTCGGTGTTGGAGCTGTCTTAGTATCAGAAACTGGCAAACACTATTCGGTATCTGCAAAACTCAGATTTACCTGCACCAACAACATGGAGGAGTATGAAGATTTCATACTAGGACTCAACATGGCCATCGACATGAATATTCAGGAGTTGTTGGTGATCGGTGATTCAGATTTGCTAGTGCACTAGGTACAAGGAGAATGGGCCACTAAAAACTCCAAGATATTGCCATATATGTACCATGTGTAGGAATTGAAGAAAAGGTTCACAAAGATAGAGTTTCGGCATCTTCCCAGGATTCAGGACGAGTTCGCCGATGCATTGGCCACTTTGTCATTAATGATACAGCATCCAGACAAGAACTTCATTGATCCTATCCCAATAAGGATCCACATCCAGCCGGCATATTGTGTCCATGTTGAAGAGGAAAAGACGGGAAACCTTGGTTCCATGACATCAAGGAATATTTGGCGAAAGGAGAATACCTAGAGCATGCGAACCATACTCAGAAACGCATGCTTCAGAGGTTGTCCAACAATTTCTTCCACAGCAGAAGAACCCTATATAGGAGGACTCCTGATTTGGGACTATTAATGTGTGTCGACGCAAAGGAAGCTTCTAAGTTGCTTGAAGAGATACATGCCGGGACATGTGGCCCGCTATGAATGGCTTTGTCTTGGCCAAAAAGATACTAAGGGCCGGTTATTCCTGGATGACCATGGAGACAGATTGCATCCAGTATGTCCAAAAATGCTACCAATGTCAAGTGCATGCAGATATGATAAAAGTGCCGCCGAATGAGCTCAATGCAACAAGCTCACCTTGGCCCTTTGCCGCCTGGGGGATAGATGTCATTGGTCCAATCGAGCCCACCGCCTAAAATAGGCATCGATTTATTTTGGTAGCCATCGATTACTTCACCAAATGGGTCGAAGCAACATCTTAAAAAGCAGTGACTAAGAAGGTCATGCTAGATTTTGTCCGCAACCGAATTGTTTTTTGGTTCTGAGTTCCAGAATCAATCATCACTGACAATGCCGCCAATCTCGATAGTGATCTAATGAAAGCCATGTACGAGACTTTGAAAATCAAGAACGAGAATTCCACAGCATATAGACCTCAAATGAATGAAGCCGTAGAAGCTACCAACAAGAATATCAAGAAGATACTGAGAAAGATAGTAGAACATCACAAAAAGTGGCACGAAAACTACCGTTTGCTTTACTGGGATATCGTACTACAGTCCGCACATCAACGAGGGCAACTCCCTATTTGCTATTTTATGGTACAGAAGTTGTTATTCCCGCCGAAGTGGAGATTCCTTCTTTGAGAATAATACAAGAAGCTGAGCTCAACGACGCATAATGGATAAGGAGACGTTATGAGCAGTTGGCCCTCATAAACGGAAAGAGGGTGAACGCACTGTGTCACGTACAACTTTATCATAACAGAATTTCCAGAGCCTTCAACAAAAGAGTAAAGCTAAGACAGTTCACACCGGGGCAGCTGGTGTTGAAGAAGATCTTTCCGCATCAGGATGAAGCGAAAGGGAAATTCTCTCCCAATTGGCAAGGTCCTTACATGGTTCACAGAGTATTGACAGCAGGAGCCCTCATACTTGCAGAAATCGACGGAGAAGTCTGGCCAAAACCAATCAATTCAGATGCAGTCAAGCGATACTATGTGTAACTGTTTGTGTTTCCGCAAATGATGTAAATTAAACTACGCTCGACCTGATTCCCGTTTAAGAGGGGATACATAGGAAGCCATGTGCTTTTGGTCACAATTCAATAAAATTTATTTTTCCCCACAATCGGAAACTGGGGCAAAATTTAGAGGAGGACCCTCCAAATTCCAAAGCAAGTTCAGCCGATCGCAGCATATACAACAGTCAGAAATGCTTGTTCATTTAACTAGGGAAACATTTAGAGGAGGACCCTCAAAATTCCGAAGCAAGTTCAGCGGATCGCAGCATATACAGCATCGGAAGTCGCAATAGCTCGGATCATGTCACAGTTACTGGTTCATCTAACCAATTTTCCAAAATATATTGTACTATGACTCAAAAAACTATGCATTTTTGCTTTTAAAAAAAACCCTGTTTAGCAAACGCTACCCCGAGTGATTTGAACAGGATCTCCAGACCGAGAAAAGCAAGTCAAGAAATCAAACAGAGGCACGAACCGACCTTCGCCCTACAGAACTCATAATATTTTTTAAGTGCAGGAATAAGAAATATACACGCCTCGAAATCAAAACCTTCACAACAACAACGATACTGAATCTACTTCCAGATAAGAAATCTTTGCTATCATCTGCTATTTGTTCTATTTGCATGAGACTAAGCCTTGTTCCAAACCTTGCGCGAGACTAAGCTCTGTCTTGATCTTGCACGAGGCTAAGCCCAGCCTCTAAATCTGCATGAGGCTAAGCCCTGCCTCTCTATTTGTACAGGGCTAAGCATCACCTTTTATTTGTGTGAGACTAAGCTCTGTCTCGATCCTGCATGAGGCTAAGCCCTTCCTCCATGCCTGCATAAGGCTAAGCATTTCCTTCTATTAGCATGGGACTAAGCCCTGTCCCAAATACTGCATGAGGCTAAGCCCTGCCTTCATATTTGCATAAGGCTAAGCACTGTCTTCAACTTGCATGAGACTAAACTCTGTCTCGATCTTGCATGAGGCTATGCCCTGTCTCCTATCGGCATAAGGCTAAGCTCTGCCTTCAATTTGCATGGGACTAAGCCCTGTTCTGAATTCCTGCATGAGACTAAGCTCTGTCTCGATCTTGCATGAGGCTAAGCCCTTCCTCCATATTTGCATAAGGCTGAGCACTGCCTTTTATTTGCATGGGACTAAGCTCTGTCCCAAATCCTGCATGAGGCTAAGCCCTGCCTCTATATTTTCATAAGGCTAAGCATTGCCTTCTACTTACATGGAACTAAGCCCAATCTCAAATCTTGCATGAGGCTAAGCCATGCCTCCATAATTGTACAAGGCTAAGCATTGCCTTTTATTTGCATGAGACTAAGCCATGTCTCGATCTTCGCATGGGACTAAGCCTTGTCCCGAACCTTGCAAGAGACTAAGCGCTGTCTCCTCTGCACTATCTATTTTCTCTTCGTTGGGGCTAAGCTCTACCCTCAGCTTCATACAAGACAAAGCCATGTCTTGTTGCTCCTGAAATCATATTTTTGCATCTCACGGGTTGAAATATTGCCAACTTGTCCGAAGGCGTCACAGTCTAAAGGCATCATCCTCGTAGCCGGAAGACACCATGTCATGGCCTAAGGATCTCTCAAATTTGCGTATCATTGTTCAAAGCCGTCATGGTTCAGAGGCACTATTTTCATGGCCCGAGAACATCATCTCATGGCCTGCGAATCTCTCACTGAAAAATTCATGTCCCAGGACATCATGGTCTATGGAAATCATCTTCAACCTTCCTACGACAATTTTCATGGTCTTAAGGGAATTTGCATGATGTTTAAATTTATGCACAAATATATGCGCGTAGTACATCTTTTCTTGCAGGTGATCCGACGAGCAACCGTTACCACAACAGGAGCAATCTTGCTCCAATTCCTTCATACTATCTCAAACTTGACGGCAACCTTTGCACCTACCCCCAAAACCTTGTGTCCGTCCTTGTGGTAACTTCATCGGTATATTCCGCCGATGAATCCAGAAATACACACGGCCTGATTTCTGTAAAACCAGGGATATGTAGGCAGCTCAGAAACCAGAGTGCGGCCTAAATCTCTGAAACCATCTCGCTCGGTCAAAATTGGCCATCATATCTTTACCCCACAAATCTTTCATACTTCCCGGGTAAAGAGGGGCAGTTGTTGATACCCAATTTTACCCTATACTATTTTTTAAATGCATATCTCTCTTCAAAATAGTTCATGAGCATTAACTAATATTTTGCTATAATTTCTGCATTTTTAAGGATTTTTATTAATTTATCCCAGTATTTTTATTATATGAATAATTACTAAACTGCATCACAAATGAATTTATAACAGTTTCATGGCTTAATTTTACTATTTATATTTATACTAAGATTAAATATTTCATAAGTAGCCACATTTACATTTTTGGGTTATAATTGGAGTAACTTTACAATTATAGCCCATGTATGCATTATTACATTATTTTACCAGAAAATAGCTTGTTGTATTTTTAAAATATTGAGTAATTTCTTTAAAACATTATATGCATGAAAATCATTTTTTTACAATTTTTTAATTATTTTTAAAAATTATTTTACTAATTAATTTGGTATTTAACAAATAGCCTTTTAAATTCTTTTTATTTTCGGACCTAAACAAGCCCAAACCCCTTAAATATCAGCCCAACTCACCCCAGGCCCAATCTGCACCTACCCGACCCAATAACCCTATTTGATCGTGGTCGTTGATCTTTTAGACCAACGGTCCACAATAGTTCTTACCTTTTTAATTTCTAAACGAACCCTTACCCCCCCCCCCCCTCATTCCCTCATTTCGCCGTCATCATCTCCCTTAATCTCTTTATTCTCTCTCGACCCAACCTAAACCCTAATCGTTGTCACCGGCAAGAAGCTCCCGTCACGGAGATTCAACCTAGTTCTTACCTGAAACTTGTTTACTGGCCTGTCTAGGGCCATTCTCGTTTGTGAGTACAGATTTCCTCCTATTTTTAGTTTGAATCTTTGGGTTTTGACCGAGTCTCTTTCATCTCTACTATTTTTGATAACCCTAGTTTAACTACTATTCGAATCTGGTCAGATCTTTGTAGATCCGAAATGATCGAGTATTATCGGGTGTTCTCCCTTGAAAATCTTTTGTTTTAGTTAACTGGTTCAATTTATTTCACTCTTTCTGAAATTAAGGTTCGTCCCAGACTTTTCTTCAAAGGGTTTTTCTAACTTTTCAGTGTTTAAACTAATTATTCTTCACTATCTTGACTGATTCTCGTGTATATGCTTAAACCCTAGGTGTTTCTGTTTGTTGCATTGATTTCTTCTATTTTTTCCCGTTATTGTGTTATTTCTGTGAACCAATTATATTAAATGATTCTATTTAGGGATTTGAACAATTTTCCCTATTAAAACTAGTATTCTTTGGGATTTTTTACTTAATTGATTTCTATTGGGGATTTGAACAAAAAAATTCTGTTAAAATCAGTATTCTTGGAATTATTATTTACTTTCCTTATTTGTGGCCATTAATTAGTGTTACTTGCCTCATTCCGACTAATTAGTTAATTTATGGTCAATTTATGATTTGTTACCTTATTTACGTCCCAATCAAGGTTGGTAATGGATTCTCTTTGTACTAATTTGACCTTTCCGAATCTAATTATGCAAATTGAATGTGATTAGCCCAATTAACTGACAAATTATACCTATTTATGAACTCTAAATCTTTTTACCTTATTTGTTTTACCTCCCTAAGTGCTATATATTCAGTCTCATTCTGATTCTTAGACACGAACAAGAATTCACCAAAAACACACACTAACACAAACTTTACTCTCATCTCTCTGCTACTTGTGTTCATTGCTTATCTAGCTGGCTGAAAGCCAATGCTAGACTGTTGAATCCTGCCTACTTTAACTTCTGTTTTGTTTCCTTTAACTGGTATGTTTCTATTCTTAATGTCGTTTATTACACCATGAAACTTGAACCTATGTTCTCTTTCATCTATTACTTTACTTCTGTTAAACCCATGTCTCCTCTGTACTAGTCTAATTACTTATGTACTTAACTCTGTATCTACTCCTGTTTAAGTTTCACTCTTCCATGTTTATTGCTTCAATCAGCATGTTACTCCTGTTTAAGTTTCCAAACCTTCATGTTTACTGCTTTAAACCAATATGTTTACCTTTTATGTCTAATGCTCTTATCTCTTTAGTCCATTAACTTCAATTGGTATGACCAATGCTGTGTAGTTAAATCCCTATCTTTTCTATGAATTGATTAGCACGATTGCTCCTACATCCTATGTTTTCCTGTCTATTGCTTTGAGTCAGTGTGATTACTTCATCATTAGGTATGGTTGATAGACTTATGTATTTCCTGCTAAGACTCTAAATCAGTAGTCTATGTGCTAATGGATGCTATGAATTTGGTCCCTTACCTACTCCATGTCCCTGTTGCTCAATATGCTCTTACTCTCACCCGGTTTTATGTGTTTCTGGTTCAAGCTTCCTGTGTTCCCAATCCCTGATCCCCTCTCTGTAAAATTGTTTGTCCTCACCTAAGGTTAATTAATATAATTGAACCTGGGCAGTGTCAAGCCTTATTTGAAACCCTGTGACTGTGTTTCTACTTGTTGTTGTTTGGTAAACCCTTTTTAGAATGTTTCTAAAACTGTTTTCCACTCCTAATATGTTTTCACTTCTAAAATTATTTCCATTCCTAAAGTGTTTTCATTTTTAAACTGTTTACTTCTGATCTATTTTCCTAGAGTTATTCCTACTCTTACTCATACTCTTAGAATACTTAGGATTCTGCCCCTCCAGTGTGTGTACTGCCTAGGAATCCATGAAATTCCTCCGAACTCTGGCACACTGGTGCTGAACATTCTACACTGCACAAAAACTACTTCTCTTTAAGAGGATCTTGGTGTGAGCATTTCTCGGTGTCCCTAAGGCCCTTGGGAACTTCGATACACCGGGGTACCCTCTCTTGGACACTATGAGATATGGTATTTTGGACTATTTGAAGGCCTGGTTCTTCTAGATTTACTTTGGGCCTATTCAGGCTCCCTATAGCATATCATTATTTATTTTGTAATTCATTTATTGTATGGTCTATAATTAATAATTCTTGTAGACAGATATTGGGAAAATTAGTAAAAAGGGAGGGATTTTTATATATTTTTGTGGGGAAATTGGGTAGAAATCATGCTCTTAGGACTATGATTCTTGTCTACTTGCACTAGAAACCATGCTTTTAGGTTGTTTTGTGCACTAGAAAACATGTTTATATGTGCATCATTTTTTTCTATAACTTTTGCTTTCTAAAAGTTCTGCATAATCATGTCCGCCTAGAAATCCTGTCACTAAGTTGTTACTAATCCTGCCTAATAATCACGTTCATTATCTTACGTGCATTAGAAACCATGCTTTAGGAATTCATTGCACTCGTCTAAATATTGTATGATGTTTTAGACTTCAATACTACACAATATTACAAGTTAATTGTGCAGTACCCAATTTTCGAGTGCTGTCTAATAAGAAGAACCTGGTTCTTCTTAGTATACTACTTACTACTGTTTGCGGAATAATAAAGCAGTAATAGTAAAGACACAGAGATTTTTACGTGGAAAACACCTGGCTCAAAAGGTGAAAAAACCACGACCTACTCCTCAGTAGGATTTGCTCAAACTCTTCACTAAAACTCTGCGCCAAAACGGACTTACAAAATAAACTCTTTTGTAATACTAGGACTAACTCTAATCCTCTTTGTATCAACTAGCCTCTAGCTAATTTTTATAGATTTCAAGCTAACTCTAACTTGAACAATTTGTACCTATTACAATTGCTTCTAAGTAAGCTGAAAAGATACAATGTTAAAACTCCTACTACAATCAACTAGACTCAATACAACAAACAATGGAACTGTTTCTTCTAGTTGAACTGTAGCCTTTGTATCGCACAACAATTCTGCTTGCAAAATATCTCTGGAACTTTTGCTTCAGATCTTGATTCCCTTTAGTACTTGTGCGTCACTTCTCTCAGCAGTAATACATTGATTATTTATAGAGTCCGTTTGTTGAGTCCATGATTCAATTCTGATCCAACTCTTCCTTGGTAAACGAGTTTGATTGTAACTCAACCTCCTTCCTCTATCAACTTCTGTCATCTCTATCAGTTTGCAACTTTTTCGTATTAAGAGACATTCTCTTAGTTCTTTGATACTCAGCAATCACTAATATCTCCTAGACTTGTACGATTCTTGTACCAACTGCTTCATTTAGATGTGTATGCTATGATGGACCTGGTTCAACTTGTCACCTTTTGTCAATCTTCAAAACCCATTCAGTGACATAGGCCAACAAATTCCCCCTTTTTGATGATGACAAACTCTGTGCTTTTATCCTGTATACACATCCAACACTTTGTATATTTTTGAGCATTAATCATCAAGAACCAGGTTCATTAGGTTATAAATATCACTTTAAAAATTTTTGAACAACACAGCACATCTTCCCCCTTTTGGCATCATCGAAAAGTTGCAAAATGATACTTACCAGGTATTAATTCTTACTCATGGCCAATTTAGGCAACGTCAGGTGCAAACATGATTAATCAGCACAAGAAACCAATAATGTAAGCAAAATTAGAAATTGAGACATTTTTAAAACAACAAGCTTTGATTGACTAACAGTGATGATCAACACCAAAACAGATTAAAATCAAAAACAGCCAAAACATGAGTAAGACAGAACTAAAAACTGAAACAAAAGACACTTGACACTGTCCCGAACTAGGCACTTGATAGGATAAGAGGGGCTAGTTATGGAAATTCCTAAGTCTGGGATGGTGCAGAAGAGGCTGGATTCTTGGTTTGGAGAAGAGAGACCATTTGGTGTAAGACACCCTCGTTTTTCGCCTTCTCCTTGGCTAATTCAGCTTTGAGAGCATCACGCTCAGCTTCCACCTCAACTAAGCGAGTCTTCTATCGAAGGATCTCCATATCCTTTTGCTCGCTTTCCAGCACCAGAGTACGGACCGTGTTGTTGAATGGTTGCTTCCGAGATGAACCAGGTTCATCTGTCGGGGCACTGACAGTGTAATCACATGACAGCAAAGTGTCCTTTCCAAAGAAATCCTTTGCAGTAGCCATTTCAGCCTTCTTTGTGGGAACTCCAAAATAAGCCAGAACTGCAGTAAGGATAAAGCCATAAGGAAGTGCATGGGCCTTGGTGCCATTCACCACTCTGACCAAAATCTGGATGATTAAAGATGGCCAATTGATCTGCTTTCCTCTGTACAGGCACTCCATGAGTGTTAGATCCATGTAGTTGGCAATGTGTCTGCCTTCTTGTCTGGGCAGCATAAATTTAATTACAAACTCAAAGAACAGCTTGTGTTCAGGCTTCATCTCGCTTTTGTACACAACCCTGGGTTCAGGCTCCTCTTCATTGTCATAAAAGAATCTGGTGATGTTGAGTGCTGAGGCCATTCCATCCAAGCAAGGCCATCTCTGCCTTGTATAGTCGTCATAGTCCTCAGATAGAATATCTAGAATGACTCCCCTGAACAATGATGTAACCCTTCCTCCAATCACAGTTGCATTCCCCATGAACTCCACAACCTCATTTCAGACCATCTTGCCTTCCATGCGAACGACCATGTCCTTCCAGCCTTGCGCCGCCAGAAAATCCACTAAGTACCTCATACCTGGCTCCTCCAAATCCTTCAGTAACTTTCCCTTCAAGATATGTCTCTTGCCAAACATGGAAACTCTGTCAGTCGATACTTCTCCAACCTCTTTCTCTTCATCTCCACTCCATTCAGGATCATCATCCCTCTCAACAGTCTGAATTTCTTCTTTGACTTTACTTTAGACCTTGTCCTAGTAGATGTACTCACGGTGGTAGCAGACACGGGTGCTGACTTCTTTGTGGAAGTCTTAGCCATTTTGGGCTTGGGTGTATTGATCACCACTGGAGCAACCTCCTCTTCTTGTTGGACCAGGTCCAACACCTCATCATCAGCAATAGCCTCAACAGGCTCCCCCACTTTCGCTTTCCCTTTCTCTGCCTTCTTTCTTTTGCTCTCTTGCAGATCTTTTTCCAGCTTCTCCTCTTCTTCTCGAACAGTATTTCCTGTAGCTCGTACCCTTGGAACAGGTACACTAACAGACTCATAAGTTTTTCTTTTCTTTGAGGAAACTGAGGATTTAGACTTGATGGACTTTGGAGTCCTTCTCTTCTTGGGGTTGTATGAGTCCCCCAGTTTCTTCAGTCTCTCAGCCAAAGTTTCTTCCCCAGAAGAAACGCGTTCATCTATCTCCTTCATTAGCTTTTCTAACCCAGCAGCAGCTTCCTCAACTTCATTAGTTCCCCCTATCACTATGACATCATCTTCAAGAGTTTCAAGAATGGGGCCACAAATTTCACGTGTGGAACCATCCTTCCCAGATCCGCTCACACCTGCATCTCCCTCGTTCTCAAGAATTTTCCCAGTTTTTCTTTGCCTACTTGGCACTTCCCCATCCCCCACAGACCTCACCAGCACAAATCTATTTTCAGAATTTAACACAGAGGTAACTTCAGTATTACCTTTCTCAGCACTGGACGAACCACGTGCATCGTCTTCATGTGCTGATTTGAACGATTCACTGGACAAATCTGGTTTGGGCTCTTCTTCAGCCTGTAATAAATCTTCCAAGAACTTTGCTCGTGAACCTGAAGCCACAGATTTGCGTGCAAGAACCTTGACACGGCGGGGTTTTGGGGTTGAGGTAGGGTTTGTTGTGGGTTCAGGGGCATCATGGTGTTCAGGGGTTTCAGGTGTCTCAGAGGATTTAGAACTGTAGATCGGTGAAGAATCAGACTCATATTCTCCTTCATCGTAGTCACGATTTTGAGAATCAGATGAAGCAGACGACATGGTATTAATTTTTTTAGAGAAAAAGAAGAGATGGCAAAAGGCAGTAGAGATTTAAGTGTTGAGTGACTTGAAAATGGTTCGTCTATTGCTTTATTCACAATGATGGACTATTTATAACTTGTGGCTGGGGTGATTATAACGGAAGTGTATTAACACAAGTAGGATACTAATCGATTAAGTAATGTCAGTGATTGGACATTGATTAGACCGTTTCTTTCCCCCTAAAACTAGGCTAATTTAATGTGATGGAGCTTCTTGAAACTGGTTCATTACTTGGGTAAGTACGAGAATTTGAACTGAACCATAAATGGATAGAGTCCTGCTCATGTATGACTGTACTTGAATTAATACATGTATGAAGATGAGAACGTACCTTGTCAGTCATGTAAACCAGCATGTATGAACCAGGTTCATCCTGTTAAAAATCTTTATTTTGCCTCAATTCACAAAAATAGAGAAACATCATTAGAAACTAGGGAATCATATTAATACATGGCAGAAGAATATGGCAATAAAGACATAGTACTGAGCAATAACTAGTCTAATTAAGTACATAATTAAACTTTCTAGCCAGAAAACTTCCCCCTTTTTTTTCAATTTTTTTTTTCAATTAGGTGATCTTAATCATCCCTAATTCAAGCATGTTTCTCTCATAATTCTCTCTACTCAATGCTTTGGTAAATATATCAGCAATTTGACTATCAGTAGCACATAATTCGATCGAGATCATCCCCTTTTCATAGTTATCCCTCATGAAATGGTGCCTAACATCTATGTGCTTAGTTCTCTT
The DNA here is from genome assembly GCA_005239495.1 of Nicotiana undulata. Classification (NCBI taxonomy): domain Eukaryota; kingdom Viridiplantae; phylum Streptophyta; class Magnoliopsida; order Solanales; family Solanaceae; genus Nicotiana; species Nicotiana undulata. The sequence continues at coordinate 25,668 of ML252086.1, forward strand.
GTGATGAACCGGGTTCTTAGTCATACTAATTGCACTAGTGTCATCACAGTAAATAAGAATGCATCCCACATCTATACCAAAGTCCAGGAGTTGTTGCTTGATCTATAGCAATTGGGCACAGCAGGAGGCTGCAGCCACATATTCAGCCTCAGCAGTAGACAAGGCTACTGAATTTTGTTACTTGGTGGCCCAAGAGACAAGGCAAGATCCCAAAAAGTGATCCATGCCTGAAGTACTTTTCCTGTCAACCAGGAAACCTGCATAATCAGCATCAGCATATCCTACAAGGTCAAAATTACTACCTTTAGGATACCAAAGGCACAAATCAGTGGTGCCCTTCAGATATCTCAAAATTCTTTTTACTGCAGTGAGATGTGACTCCTTTGGATTGGCTTGAAACCTAGAACATAGTCCCACACTGAACACAATATCAGGTCTACTTGCAGTAAGATATAGTAGAGACCCAATCATCCCTCTGTACGTCTTTTGATCAACGGATGAACCAGGTTCATCCACATCCAATTTTGTAGTTGTGGCTATTGGGGTATCTATCCCTTTGAATCTTCCATTNATCCTTTAGGAACAAAGTACTGTCTATTTTGCCTCGTTTGAACCCATGTTCCAGCAGGAATTTTGACAATCTCTCGTACCAAGCTCTAGGTGCTTGATTAAGACCATAGAGAGTCTTGTCAAGTTTATATACATGATCAGGTGATTCTTTGCTTTCAAAACCAGGAGGCTGTTTTACAAATACCTCTTCCTTCAAATAGCCATTGAGAAAGGCACTCTTGACATCCATCTGATGCAGAGTGAATTCCATGTGTGCAGCAAATGCTATAAGAAGTCTGATTGCCTCCAATCTTGCCACAGGAGCAAAGGTCTCATCATAATCAATTCCTTCTTCTTGGTTGTATCCTTGAACAACCAGTCTTGCCTTGTTTCTTGTAACAGTTCTATCCCCATCGAGTTTGTTCCTGAAGACCCACTTGGTGCCAATTATTGATTTGTCCAATGGCCTGGGTACCAAGTGCCATACTTGACTTCTCTCAAATTGATTCAGCTCCTCTTGCATGGCAGTTACCCAGTCAGCATCTTTCAGGGCTTCAACAATGTTCTTTGGTTCAATCAAGGATAGAAATGCATCAAATGCACACAGATTTTTCACGGAGGATATAGTTTTGATTCCATATCTCAAGTCTGTTATGATGTTCTCAAGAGGGTGAGAACTTTGATATCTGTGTGGTTTGAGAACCAGTTGTTCACTTCTGGATTGTTCGATGTTGTCTTGTTGCTGTGGAACAGGATCAGGGCCAGTATTTTCATGAGGAATTCCCCCTGTCGAGTTGCGTGGGGTTGTTGAACCCGGTCCATCACCTATTCCATCTGCTATAGGTGCTTCAATGTAGTCATTGCTCCTCACCAGTCCCAACTCCTTATCTTCTGGTTCCTGTCTCTCAGATAAAGTGTTAGTTTCATCAAATACAACATGTACACTTTCTTCAACACACCCAGTTCTTCTATTGTATATTTTATAAGCTTTACTATGTGTTGAGTATCCCAAGAACACTCCCTCATCACTTCTGGGATCAAATTTTCCTAAAGAATCTTTGCCATTATTATGCACATAACACTTGCATTCAAAATCCCCAAGGTAGGATATGTTGGGCTTTCTCCCTTTAAGTAATTCATAGGGAGTTTTCTATACCAGAGGTCGGGTCATGCATCCATTGATAATATAACATGCAGTATTAATTTCTTCTGCCCAGAAGTTGTGAGGTAGTTTGCTTGATAGAAGCATGGTTCTTGCCATGTCTTCAAGAGTTCTGTTTTTCCTTTCAACAACCCCATTTTGTTGTGGGGTTCTAGGAGCAGAAAAATTGTGATTCACACCATGTTCATCACAGAACTCGGCAAACTTAGCATTCTCAAACTCAGTACCATGGTCAGATCTAATGGATGCTAGTTGATGTCCTAATTGATTCTGAATCTTCTTGACAAATGAGGTGAACATTTCAAATGCTTCATCCTTAGATGCCAAGAATAAGGTCCAAGTGAACCTTGAGAAATCACCTACTAGCACCATCAAATATCTCTTCCCACCTCTACTTAGAGTTCTCATGGGACCACACAGATCCATATGAACTAGTTC
>ML252087.1:8280-23634 GCA_005239495.1 Nicotiana undulata
TCTTCCTCTTCTTCACTTTCACCATGGCTAACCCTTCCTTTTTGCTGATGATCACTGAAAGCAGATACAAAAACAAGAGCTGATTAAAAAAAAAAAGGAACGAAACAGACTCCCCTTCAAGCCCTCAACCAACGACCCCTTTCTTCTTCTTCTTCTTCTGCCACAACCCAGCGACCACCACCCTTCCCATTCTTCCGGCAGCCCCCGGAAACCAGCATTAGTAACGGGAAAGACACTCAAAAACAAGAAAAACAGAACAAAATCTTAGAAAAGTCGTCTCCCTCGAAAACCCTTCCTCTCTCTCGTTACTCTGTCACCGGCGAATCAGCCACCACCACCGCCTCCTTGGACCACGCCGGCGAGAGTTTCTGTGATCGAGGTCTTGTTTAAATTTGAGCATCAAAATTTCAAAAGAAATTTTCAGAAAACTGGACTGAAAAGCTAGTAACGGGACTGCCACTGTTAAGTGACTGTTTGCTGGATTTCTGTTTGCTAAGCTCCAATTAGCTGATCTTTTTGCCCTTATTTGGCTCATCTCAGTTATTTCTGCTGTTCAATTAGGTCAGTTTCCAATCTCTGTGTATCATGATCTCATAGAATAATGTAAAATTGTTAAAATCCTATTTAACTTTTGGATTTCTTCAAGTTATGACTTCAGTTGTTTCTGATGTATAATAAATGTGTAATAAATGTGTATTTGGCACCAATTTAGATAGCACAATGAACTAATTAGAAACGTGATGACTATGTGAATTACGTTGATGTGTAATAAATGCAATGGGATTTTTTTTGGATTGTTCACGTGTCTTTGTGAAACATTTGGTTTCTTTATGATGGACGAATTAAGTGTTTATGAAGTGTGCGTCATTCATCTTGGAAAAAAAAATGATTCTTAATGATCGCTAGTATAATTTCATGTGCACTTTTATTCAATTATCGTGATTATGTATAAGTATATGTGATATAGTTACGATATCAAAAATAAATTGAGGTATGCGGTCACGCAACTTCGGCTAAACAATCTTAATAATAATAAAATATTTAAAATTGTGTACATGTTTATGTGACACAAATAAAGGTTAAAATAAACAATCGTAGAGATACCTTTAGGAACAGATTTTTAAAATTACTATCAGAATTACGTACATGCTCGCGTGACGTGATTTCGATTTCTTTTGACAACCAAAACAAAAATACGCGCTTGCGCAACTTTGGTTATCTCTTTAAATAAATTCAGTGTCGAGAATTATGTAAACGTCCGCGTGACATGATTTGTGACACATCCCAATTTTCACGGGTTTACGCATACGTGACCCGTCTCAAAAAGAACTCTTTGAATACAAAAGAATAATAAAAGCGGTAAAAATATAAAAACAAAATGCCCATAGGTATAAAAGCAATAATTAAACAATTTAGGCCAAGTTTAATCATTAAGTGACCGTGCTAGAACCACGAAACTCGGGAGTGCCTAACACCTTCTCCCGGGTTAACAGAATTCCTTACCTGGATTTCTGGTTCGCAGACAATTCAAACAGAGTCAAAATTCCTCTATTTGGGATTATAAATAAATAAATGGTGTCTCGGAACACCGTAAAAAATCCGGGTGGCGACTCTGAATAAAATAAATCCCAAAATCGAATAATGTCACTTAAAGTGGAAAAACTCCCTTATTACCCTTACCGATGAAAAAAGAGGTGTGACAGCTCTGGCGACTCTGCTGGGGATTGAACCCAGAATCTCTGGTTCAGGGTTCAAGAATTCGAGCTTGTAATTTGATTTTACTTGGCTTTATTAATTGTGATATAACTGTGTTTTGTGCGCTCAATGTGCTAATTGTCATTTATTTACCGCTTTGATATTTATTTGAATGATATTTAAATTGTCTTCTTACGCCTCCCTTCTGTGTCTTCTAAAAAATTGGTGCACACGTTCGCGTGGTCCGCCTTTCTGTTAGAGGTCATACCAAGTAAGAAATACAGGGATGGACTAGCCACTAGGCCGGATAGCCTTTCGTGCTACCGGTACGTCGCTCCCACCCCGACTCGAGTTGTCCACTCGGGTAATCCAGGTCTAGAACAAAAACCCCAGGTTTAACCCTAGAATGACAAAATCTCATGTCGGATCCCTAGTAGGAACGATTATCTACATCACGTGCATTTTGACTTAGGGGACTCAACACAGGGGTTGGGTCCGTCTAGGACAGGTGTACCCTAAACAAAAAGACCATCCTGATACATCCTACTTGCTATACGTGTATTATTTGTCTCGGTTTGTTTGTTGACCGGCTAAAGAAAGAAAGAAAAATAACAGAAAAACCAAGAGTGATGTAAGATAGGAATTTATCCGATTTTGAAAAACCTGATATTTGAAAAATACCTCGGAACTCTATCAAATTTTCCGGAAAAAGAAGGATTTCAAAATAATTGAAAATAAGGGGGAAAAAGTTTCAAAATAGTTGCAAATGAGAAGAAAATTTCGAAATAAGTCAAAATTATTTTTCTTTTGTTATGACAAAACTGACCGAACTACGCAGGTCTGATTCTCACCGGATGTGATATACGTAGGCAAACCTCATCGGTCCCGACCCCATTTTAAATATAAAAAAAAGACAAATCAAATCAAAATTCCAAAAATATTTTCTAAATAAAAAATCTCAAAATTATTTTCGTTCTTCGTTCTTTAGAAATGTCTTTCTTTGAGACCCCAATTTTTAAAATATCCAAAAATGTATTTCTTTAAATTCATCCTTAGAAAATTTCAAATAATAAGAAGAAAGAAAAGGATTTTTAAACCCAAAAAAGAGAGAGAATATTTTCCTTCTTTCAATGTCTTTCATATGAACTTAAAAAAAAAAAAATCAATCAATACTCAAAATCAAACATGTCCTTCAGAAATATTTTTTCCAAAAAGAAAAATCAGAAAACAATAATCCAAATAAAAGAACTTTGTCTTTCTTTAAAAATTCCTCTTTTGAAAATGTAGAGGCAACATTCGAAGTCCAAAAATATTTTCTTTATTCTTAAAAGAAAAAAAAATAGATGAAAAAATGATTGAAATTAAACAAAAATAATTTCTTCTTACTTTTAAAATTCCCAAAGTTCAAAACAAAAAAAAAAGGAATTTTTAGAGGTCTATCATTCAAAAAAAAAAAAAAATTCCACCATTTTTAGAAGTTTTTTGCCCAGAAACTAGAAAAAAGAAGGAAAAAAAAATCAAAAAGCGAAAATTCAAAAATATTTTCTTTCTTTAAGAAGTCTTTATCTCAAAAGTTTCAAAAAAAAAAAGTCATCAATCAAAAATCAAAATCCAAAATACTTTTTTCTTTATTTTGAAGTATTTTTCCCAAAAATTCAAAAAAAAAATAGTAAATCAAAAATGATACTCTTTTTCTTCTATAGAAGTGTTTCTTCCAAAAATTCTAAAAACAAATCAGAAACAAAATTCAAAAATATTTCCTTTTTCTTTTGAAGTTTCTCTGTAAAAAATAAAAATAAAAAAAAATGAAATTTCAAGAAAAAAATTAAATTCCAAAATATTTTCTTTCTTCTTTAGAAGTCTTCATTTAAAAAATTTCAAAGAAAAAATCAAATCAAAATTCAAAACAAAATATATTTTTTCCTTCTTTTAGAAGTCTTTCTTTCAAACATTTGAATCAAAACATAAAAAATAAAAAAAAGAGCCAAAAAATATTTTCTTTCTTCTTTTAAAGCTTTCTTTCAAAAATTCAAAAAAATATATAATATGAAGGAAATTCAAAAAAAGAAAAGAAAAAGAGTTAGCTTTATTTACTCCATTCTCAATCTTCTCGAACTACGCAAGATCTGATTCATGCGGCGTCATGATACGTAGGCAATCTCCATCGGATTCGATCATAGCCATAGACAAATTGAGTGAAAAAATAAACAATAAAAGGAAGGAGAGAAAGAAAATTGAGTGAAAAATAAAGAAAAAAGCGAAAAACAGCGAAAACAAAGAGTGAGAGAAAAAGAAAGCGAAAAAAATAGAGTGAGCAACAAAAAAAAAAAGTAGAAGTGTGACAAAAATAACTGAGAAAAACAAAGAGCGAAAATAGCAAAAGAGAAAGAAAAAGAAAATTGAGATATGCAAAAAAGAAGGAGAGATAAAAATGGAAAGGGACATTTAAAGGCCGGGATGAAACACGCAACCGTTCAAACACATGGTAGAAGCCTTTAACTGTTAGGTGCATTTNAAAAATAGAGTGAGCAACAAAAAAAAAACATGTAGAAGTGTGACAAAAATAACTGAGAAAAACAAAGAGCGAAAATAGCAAAAGAGAAAGAAAAAGAAAATTGAGATATGCAAAAAAGAAGGAGAGATAAAAATGGAAAGGGACATTTAAAGGCCGGGATGAAACACGCAACCGTTCAAACACATGGTAGAAGCCTTTAACTGTTAGGTGCATTTCATCCCAACATGCGATTTCCTATATGTTAAATGTCTCAAAACTAACAAGGTTGTTTGGTGTGCAAAAAAGCAAAGGTTTTGGTGGTTAGTTTTGTTGGTAGTCCGGTTTCCCATCCTTTACAAGACCCAAAGGTAGAAATGGCCTCCGCAAGTAATCTGCCAATTAGCGGTCTTGAGGATAGCCCGTCACCGGCTATTCCGCAGTCGGAATCAGCAACTGCTGAAGAAAATAGAATGTTGTGTCGTTGCATGTTGGAAATGTGGGATGCCTGGTCCAACTGTAGGGAACCGCCAAGTGTAATCCCTGATTTTCCTGAGTTGATTCCCAGTTCAGATGAGCTTCCCAACATCCTGGTGTCCAACTCACTCTTCCCATGTGGCCACCCTCTAATGCCGCCTAATGGCACCGAAATGCCTTCTGTGGACCACCCCCAAGCGTCGGATTCAAGGGCACAACCAGCAATGTTCGTTGCACCCCCAATCTCCACTACGGCACATCCAACAGTGCCCAAGCAAAACTCTTACCCTCAGCACTCGCAATTTGAGTCTCCCATGGGTCAGGAAAGAACAATGAGAAACCCCGAGCAGGAAGAAATGGCTCGGAAGATGATAAGCCTAGAGCAAAGCTTAAAGAACATACAGGGTTTGAGTGGTCAGAAGAGTCTCTCCTACTCCGATTTATGCATGTTTCCACATGTTCACCTGCCAGTTAGTTTCAAGACGCCAAAGTTTGAAAATATGACGAGCATGGAGACCTGAGGGCTCACTTGAAACGATATTGTAACCAGCTGAGGGGTGTTGATGGAAAAGAGGAGTTGCTAATGGCCTACTTCAAAGAAAGCCTCATCGGAATCGCTGCTGAATGGTATATGGATCAAGAAATTTCCCATTGGCATATGTGGGATGATTTGGCCCGAGACTTTGTCTTCCAGTTCCAGTATAATGTGGACATCGCACCTGACAGGAACTTTTTGTCCAGTTTAAAAAAGAAAACCGCGGAAAGCTTCCGCGAATATGCTGTCAAATGGCGCGAGCAAGCCGCCCGGGTAAAGCCTTCAATGGACGAAGCAGAAATGGTTACAGTCATCCTAAAGGCCCAAGGGGCGGACTACTTCCAAAACATGATGTCTGCTATGGGTAGACCGTTCGCTGAAGCTATCAAAATTGGGGAGATGGTCGAAAATGGTTTGAAAACGGGCCGAATCTTGAGTCAATTTGCTTTTGAGGCCACATCACAGGCCGTTTAGAATGATTCGGAGGGTTTGATGAACAGAAACGGGAGAGAAGAGGGAGCCATGATGGCTTCAGGCCCTAGGAATTCTCGACGGCCTCGGGAATATCCAGGCCCATTTCCTAGAGATTCACAACACTATTATCCTCATCAGGAATCATCCTATGCTATGTCCCCCCTCCCCTATGCAGTAATGAACGCTCAGCCGCATCCCCGACCACAACATTATACCCAAAACCGAGCTCCACTTCCGAGAAATGTCCATCCTTACCAAGCTCCATATAATCCCCAATCAAATGTTTCTCAATACAATCCTCGCCCAAGGGAGCCTTTCAAAAAGAATCAGTTCACCTCTATTGGTGAATCATACTCTAGCTTGTTCCAAAAGTTGGTCAGGATAGGTCTGCTGCATCCATTGGCCCCAAACCGGCCGAACCCCGTGTCCCCCTCGCACCGAGCTGATGCTAGATGTGAATACCACTCCGTAGCAGTGGGGCATGACACTGAAGATTGTTGGACTCTTAAAAGAGCAGTAGAAGATCTCATCGAGGTCCAGGCAATAGTGTTTAGGGATGGAGAAGACCCTAATATAATGAACAATTCACTGCCTACTCACACTGGGCTAGTAGTCGGAATGATTTGTGAAGATAAAGAATTTGATCCGGCACTGGAGGCCATTGCATCCATTGCCGAGACAGAAGAAAAGACGAAAAATGGTCGCCAAGCCTGAAAGTTCCCCATAACCAGATGGGAGTCTCGGTAGCCAGTCTTGCTATCCTTTCTGCGTCCGGATTATCTCAGGGTGTGATCCGGATGTTTTACTTTATTGTCTTACTTTCCGATGTAAACCATTCTATCTTTAAACTTCGGGAAAAAAAGAGGGGAAAAAAATCTAAAATCAAATGGAATTAATATTTCATTTTCCAAGAATGTCTCTTTTCTTAATCTTGTCACTTTTCTTATTCTACTTTTAGTTCTGTTTAAATGCAGATTTTAATAACATGACATGCCTGCGGACTTCATGCCCGAATCTTAAAACGATGCCAGACTCCGAAATAATGATTCAAGAGTCAGAATGCAAATGAAATTAGATCAACGAAATAAAAAAATCGGGATAACCAAAGAAAAATTGGTTCAGATCGGAAAAGGTCCATACATTACTATAAGAGTACTGCCAAAAACGTGTGTTTATACTTGGGATACATCAAAAAAAATGTCCCTAAAACAACTGTCAACGCAGGTGCAGTCAAAAGATCCTAAAACGATGTCAGACTTTGAAATAATGAATCAAGAATCAGAATGCAAATGAAGTTAGCTTAAGGAAATAAAACAATGAATCTGAACAGCCAAAGGAAAATTGGTTCAGATTGGAAAAGTCCATGCATTGCAACCAAAGTATTGCCAAAAGAGTGCGTTGTACTTAGGGCTCGAAGAAAATGTCCCTAAAACAACTGTCAACCCAGGAGCAGTCAAAAGGTACTATGTTTGATCCTCCATATATTTTCAAATATTCTCCGGTTGGGATGACGAAGGCTTTCATTCTCGCTACCCAAGCATCATTAACCCTTTTGTAAACCCTTTGAGCCGGTTACTCTTCTCTGATTACCCTCTTTGGAACCCGAAAGTGTTATTAGAAAACAAAAAAAAAATGTTGAAAAATGAAAAAAAGAAAGAAAATAAATGATGAAAAAAAAAACAAAACAAAACAGAGGAAAAACATGACAAAAATAAAAAACAAAAACAAAAGTTTCCTGAACTACGTATGACTTGATTCCGAAAGGATACGTAGGCAGCCTCTCCCTAGGGTTCAGTCACACCAAAATAAAAATCCACATTCCCCCAAGAGTTTAAGCTGGGGAAAGTGTTAAAATTCGGCAATGATTCGCCTGAAAAGTTCCAAAATTGTTATTCAATACCAAATTCCTTTTTACCCCAAAAATCCTGTTGAAGTCCTTCCGATCGATCGACGAAGAAAAGCCAGAATTGGAGGATACATTTACTTGGATCCGATGCAAGCAATGAGAGAAACTAAAATGAGAGAGCCTTATCGGTGAAAACCCACATGGGCACCATGAGGCGATGGTGAGTAGAGAAACTAAAAATGAGAGAGTCTTGTTAGCGAAAACTCGCAAAGAGCACTACAGGGCGATGGCGAGAAGAGAAATGAGAGAGGTTAGTCGGTGAAAACCCGAAAAGGGCACTACTAATCGAAAAAGAGGATTGGTCACTGATATCGACATGGTCTGGGGCAAGGTTTCTCGACCTCGAGGTAAAAAGTCGTGACGAATTTTTGAGAGTCAGATGGTTTATATAGATCATGCATTCTTTCCAAGACGCATGTCATGTTCATTGAAGGCCGCATACACTCCATATAAGTCCTTCTTCTTTTCTCCCCCGAAAGGGATATTTCTTGTCAAAATTCATTGTCTCCGTTTCTTTGTTATTTTTCCTTCAATTCTTTTCGGTCTAAAGCAAGACAAAGAAAGGATGGCAAAACTGATTTACAGGGTTCTCAATTGACACGTGCCAACATGCAAAAGGCGCCAAGCCTCATCAGGGGCTTCGAGTCAATCCCGACTGGCCGCAACGGCCGATGCTTTAAACACAAAACTCTTTAAAGGGGAAAATCAAATGGAAATGCCTACAAAGTCAATTGAAGTGAAAGGTTGAGTCCCATGAGGCTAACTCTCTTGGCAAAGGTCTTAAAAGCCAAAAATGCTCCAAATGCTTTAAAGTTAAACTTAGAGGAAAATCAAAAATGAAAGGCCGATGGAGGCATAATAAAGTTGGAAAAGGTTAAGTCCCACGCGACTAACCGTTGCAGCGGAATTTGATGGGCCAAAACTTCCCCAATACTCAGGAAATCCAAAAGAAAACGCGAGTGAAAGGCCTACAAAAAAAGAAGTCAAATGTCGGGTCCCACGTGACCGATCGCCATGGTAAAATCTGGAAAAGCCAGGGTCCCCGGGATTAGAGATGAAACCCAATCCCCAGCAAGCAAGCAAGTGGTCGAGATTTTCGTCACAAGAACTAAGATCAAGCTATTGAAAATCAAGGCCGCAAAACCAACCACCATTTCAAACTAACAAATTGTTCTTTGATTGAAGGAAACAGGTGTAAAAAACCTTGCAAAGGCAAGCGTAACCAAAAGAAAGGGCGCAAGAGCTAGAAGCAGCTCCGCAGCAATAACTCCAAAATGGAAGTTTCTCCAAAAATCCTTTCCCACATTTACTCAAAATGAAAAGAAAAGAAGAACAATAAGGTTGAAATCAACCCAAACTGGAAGTGGTATATGGTCTCCAAACCCTAGCTACACCTTTTCTAACGCAGGGTACACTCCCTAGTTGATGCCGGCATAGGGTATACAACCCCTAGCCGATGATTTCTTTTCTAGCATAGGGTGAAACCCCTAGCTGATGTTTTCCTTTCCCGACATGGGAGCATACGCTCCCCATTCGATGCCAATCAAGGGTATACATTCCCTGGTTGATGATTTCTTTTTCCCGACGCAGGGTATACACTCCCGTAGTCGATGCTAATCAAGGGTATACATTCCCTGGTTGATGATTTCTTTTTCCCGACGCAGGGTATACACTCCCGTAGTCGATGCTAATCAAGGGTATACATTCCCTGGTTGATGATTTCTTTTTCCCGACGCAGGGTATACACTCCCGTAGTCGATGCTAATCAAGGGTATACATTCCCTGGTTGATGATTTCTCTTCTCGACGCAGGGTATACACTCCCATAGTCGATGCCAATCAAGGATATACATTCCCTGGTCGATGATTTTTTACTGTTGTCGACAACTGTTCTTGAGTCCAATCCAGATCGAGGTCATTAACTTCCAGTTACACGGGTTCGATCCATATAAATCGTTTGATCATTTATTTACTTAGTCTTTTACTAATTAGTATTGAATTAAATCGCGTATAACCACATTACAAATTTAATTGTTACTCGTATTTCGAGGTAAATACTGGGTAACTTGTATGAAATATTACTCTGTTTACTGCCTATTTTTTGCTTGTTTTAATTACTCCCATACATATTGGTTTCTTCAAGCTCCAAAGAAAAGCCCGCTATGCAGGTTTTCGGCATCTTCTCTTAAATTTGGAATATCATATGTGAAATTCAACGGCCTTTAACATGTACTTCTGTGTGTAAACGTATTGCATGTAGCATTTTGAAATCATGGTAGATAACTTGTTTAACCATTTTAAATTATCAAGTCATGTTAAAATGAAGCTAGAACCTCCATAGATATGGAGGTAAGGTCGAGAGAGAGAAGGAGATGAAATGTAGAGAAAGAGAGAATTGAAAGTAATTGTTTTTTCTCTTCTATTTTTGTTACCCTTTACTGTACAAGAGTGTATTATATATATACAAATTGATAAAATGCTCTAACTAACTATCTAACAGAGGTATCTAGAATGGTACATGTTAAATAGCACAATGTACAAGTATCTTCAACTACACTTTATATTTCTACACTCCTCCTCAAGTTGAGAATGAAAAATGTTCTTCATTCCCAACTTGGACAAAAGAAAAGCATGCTGCTGATGCCCAAGAGGCTTTGTCAAAATGTCTGCTGGTTGTTGATGACTTGATATGTGAGAAGTTTCAATCATCCCTTCTTGTATCTTCTCTCTTACAAAGTGACAGTCTATTTCGATGTCCTTTTGTCTCTCATGGTACATCGGGTTTGCTTCAATTTGTAGTGCAGCTTTATTATCGCAAAACAACTTCATTGGCATCTTCACATCCACTCTTAATTCTTTCAACAACCCATTAAGCCATACCAATTATGCCACTTTGTGCGCCATGCTCCTATATTCTGCTTCAGCAGAACTTCTGGAGATAGTACTTTGTTTCTTAGCTTTCCAAGAGATCAATGAATCACCTAGCTTAATACAGTAGCCAGTCACAGATTTTCTAGACATGGGACAAGATGCCCAATCAGAGTCACAGTAAGCTTCAACCTGCTGTGTCCCTTTGCTTGACATGAGAATCCCTACACCAGGCTGTTTCTTTATGTATCTGACTATATGTAAAGCTGCCTCATAATGGGATCTCTTGGGTGCATGCATGAATTGGCTTAGGCATTGTACTGCATAAGATATATTCGGTCTACTTATTTTAAGGTATAATATCTTTCCAACTAACCTTTGAAAACTCCCCTTGTCTTCCAGTACTTCATCAGAGGTATTATCATTTATACTCCTATCAAATTCTGCACTTGTCAACTTCACATTCTGATCCATAGGTGTATCTTTGGGCTTTGATCCTGCAAGTCCCACATCTGAGATCATTTGCAGTGCATACTTCCTTTGTGACATCAGTATTCCTTCCTTGGATCTTGCAAATTCTATCCCTAGGAAGTATCTTAACTCTCCTAGCTCTTTTAGCTTGAATTTCTGATTCAATGCATCCTTTGCATTCTGAATATCCTCCAGAGCATTTCCTATAACAAGCAAATCATCTACATATACCAGCACAAGCACAAATTTGTATTTGTTAGCCTTGGTGAATAGTGAATAATCATGTTTGCTTTGAGTGAAACCAGACTCTATGAGAGCTTGATTCAATTTCAAATTCCATTGTCTAGATGCCTGTTTTAGACCATACAAGGACTTTAGTAGTCTACATACTCTATTCTCCCCCTGGCTACGAAAGCCTTAGGGTAGGGACATATAGACCTTTCCTCAAGATCACCATTGAGGAGGGCATTATGAACATCCATTTGAGAGATAGGCCAACCCTTATAAGTTGCAGTAGTAATCACAGTCCTGACAGTGGTCATTTTGGCCACAGGGGAAAAAGTATCATGGAAATCCAAACCCTCTTGTTGTGTATACCCTTTAGCAACTAGTCGGGCCTTGAATCTTTCCACAGAACCATCAGCATTATATTTAATTTTGTACACCCACTTGCACCCAATGAGAGTCTTGCCAGGAGGCAAATCCACTACATCCCATGTGTGGTTTTGTTCAAGAGCCTCAATTTCTAATTGCATGGCTTTGACCCACCTAGAATCTTTACTAGCTTGAGAGAAAGATGAGGGTTGTCAAAAGAGAAAGTGGTTAGGAATGACAAAAAATGTGGGGGCAAGTGAGAATATTAAACAAGGTTCCGGATATGATATGAAGAGGAAGAAGAAGTAGAGGGTAAGGGAGGATGTACATAATCAGTCAACCAGATAGATGGTCTGGTGACTCTTCCCTGACCTTCTAGGTTGATCAGGAGAAGGAGTAGTGGTAGCAGGAGTAATAGAGGTAGGGGAAGAAGTAGGAGAGGTTGGGATAGGTTCAGGTGAAGTAGTAGACGGCAGAACAGGGGAAACAGGTTCAGGTGAATCAAGGGAAGGTGATTGTATGGGATTGAGAGGAGGTTCAGAATGAAAAGAAAGAGAAGCAGATGTTTTGCAAGGAAGAAAATGGGATTTGGGAAATTTGAAAGGAAAAATATGTTCTTTAAACACAACATCTCTATTGACAAAGAACTTCCTAGATTCAATGTCATAAAGTCTGTAACCTTTTTGATGTAAGGAGTAGCCCATGAAGATAGCAGGCCAAGATTTGGCAGAAAACTTATCACTGTAATTGGACCTTGTGGCATATCATAGGCATCCTAGAGTTCTTATATGATGTAGGTTAGGAGGATGACCATGGAACAACTCATAAGAAGACTTTCCATTTAAAATACGACTGGGCAGCCTATTAATAATATAAGTTGCTGCAAGAATACACTCACTCCAGTACTTCAATGGAATGTGGGCCTGAAATCTTAAAGCTCTACTAACTTCTAGAAGATGTCTGTGTTTCCTTTCCACTACCCCATTCTGTTGGGGGTGTGGACACAACTACTTTGATGTATAATTCTTTTGGACTTGAAAAGAGTAGAGCAAAGTGTATTGAAAAATTCATAACCATTGTCTGATCTAAAGACTTTAATTTTGGAAGAAAATTGGGTTTCAATCAATTGAAGGAAGTCATTCAGAACAACAAATACATCATTTTTTACTCTTAACCAGAAAGTCCTAGTCATTTTAGGGTAATTGTCAACTAGAGTAAGAAAATATCTGAATCCAGAATGAGTACAAACTCTATATGGACCCCAAACATCCATATGTATCAATTCAAATGTAGAAGTAGACTTAGAACTACTAATAGGAAATGGTAGTCTAGTTTGTTTAGCTAAAGGACAAATTGGACAACTACAATCAATAGATTTTGACAAAAGATTTCTAATTGCAGGAATTTTCAGTAAACACATGTTGTGGTGCATGACCAAGTCTTTGATGCCACAAAACATCTGAGTTATTCTGAAGAGAGGAAGAGAGACACTTGGATGGAGGAGCAGCAGCAGGTGTGTAAGGGTTGAGAATGTATAGCCCATTCTTCTCACTACCAATCCCCTTCACCTTGCCACTGAAGAGGTCCTGAAACAAGCAAAAATGAGGATAAAAAGCTACTAAACACTTTAAATCCTTAGTGAATTTGGAGACAGACAATAAATTGTACTTGCACTGAGGAACATATAATACATTCTCTAAGACTTGTGAATTCGGCAGAGAACAAGATCCTAAATGAGTGATTTTAGTACTGTCCCCATTAGGTAAGTGTACAGAATTGGAACTAGAATTAGAGGGTATAAATTGTGATTTGGAAAACAGATGCAAGGAGGAAGCCATATGATTTGAAGATCCAGAATCAATTATCCAACAACCATGATTAGTAATGGATTTACCTGACATGTTAGCTGTCTCATTTGAGGTTGACTCTGCCATATTTGCCATCTCTATTGCAGCCGATCCTTTGTTCTTGTCCAACAACATGAGTATCTGTTGGAATTGTTCTTGCGTAAAGATAGGTGCAAATGCTAAACCTCATGTGTGTCCAGTACCTCTCGTTCCAGTGGTGTACATATCCTCATGTATTTTCACATTTGCATTGTGTGCCATTGCTGGAGCCCCATTATAACCTCCTCTTCTCCTATTGTTGACATTGAACTTATTCCATGTTGGATAACCAACCAGCTTGTAGCAATTCTCTCTTGTGTTCCCCTTCATGTGGCAATAATCACACTGCAAATTCCCATTTCTCCTAGTTGTAACGACCCGGTCTGTCGTTACGTAAAAACCTGCATTATAATTTCTGTTATTGACTTATCATAGATCGATTATTTTATTATTGATGTGTTAGAGTTGATAAGCTTGAAATCGGAATAGTTAAATGAGAATTCAGTCACTTAGTCTTTAAAAATAGCCTTAAAATGGGAAAGTCAATTGAGAGTTGACTTATTGGTAAACGACCTTGAAATGCAGATTATATGGTTCGGATAGCTTCGTTAGGTGAATTGGGACTTAGGAGTGTGTTCAGAATATTTTTAGGATGCCCGGTGCAAAATTAGGCTTGAATTGGCGAAGTTAGTATTTTGGCGAATTCCGATTTATAGGCGAGGTTTTGATCCGAGGGTCGGAATGGGATTCCGAGAGTTGATGTAGCCTCGTTATGTCATTTTGGACTTGCCCGCAAAATTTCAGGTCATTCGGAGATGGTTTGGTTGGGTTTTTGATCAAATGCGTGTTTCGGAAGTTTTTGGAAATCATATGCTTGAATTGGATGAGAATTTATGGTTTTGATGTTGTTATTAGTGTTTTAATGGCTCGACAAATTTTGAATAACCATGTTTGATATGTTGGTATGTTTGGTTGGGGTCCCGTGGGGCTCGGGTTTGATTTCGGGCGTTAAACGGAGAAGTTAGAACTTGATATGCAGCTGAAGCTGCTATTGCTGGTGCGATCGCACCTGCGATGCTTGGGCCGCAGGTGCGGATATCGCAGGCACGGAAAACATGGCGCAGGTGCGAGTTTTGGTTGCTGGGGCGGAAGGAAGATCGCACCTGCGAGGTCGCAGGTGCGGGAAATAGGGTTGCAGGCGCGGGCTCTGGGTGTTAAGTGAAGGACCGCTGGTGCAGTCAATATGTCGCCCCTGCGGGCCCGCTGTTGCGATAAAGAGGTCGCAGGTGCGAAGGAGGTCGCAAGGGCGGATGGATGTCCGCACCTGCGATGTCGCAGGCGCGGGAAAAGTATCGCGGGTGCGGAAGCTGGGCAACTTAAGTGGGTTTCGCAGGTGCGGTTGAAAGGTCGCACCTGCGGAGTCGCAGGTGCGAGAAAAACACCGCTGTTGCGGAAATGCCTGGGCAGAACTATAAAAGGCAGCCTTCGCGAAATTAGTCTTCTTTCACCATTTTTACACACGGGTTGGAGGTTTTGAAGGGTTTTGAAGAGGGATTTCGTTGTTTCTTCAAGGAGGTAAGTTTCTTGGACTCAAAACTCGTTATATTGTGCATTAAGAACGATTTTAGGTTGAAATCTTTGGTAAAAACAGTAGAAAAATGGTGGTTAGGGCTTGGGTTTAAGAGAAGAAGAATGGGGGAATTGGAGGACCATTTGAGGTCCGATTTTCGTGTTCTTGGTATGGTTAGACTCGGGAAAGGACAAGGAACCTAGTGTTGTGAAAATTTCTGACTTTCTAGACGTGGGCCCGAGGGCTGGGTTTTGACCGAATTCGGGATTTTTGGTATTTTTTTCTAAATTTTGATTTGGGGATTGTTCCTTAGCACATTGTGACCCTATGTAATTGATTATTGATAGATTTGGAGTATTTGGAGGCCGATTCTCGAGGAAAGGGCCCG
>MDKH01125045.1:0-47898 GCA_005239495.1 Nicotiana undulata
GCACATAGCAACTAATACCTATTCCCTCACCAAAGTTAGGCAAGACACTTACCTCGGTCCAAAATATGGCAATCAACCCTCTAAGACCGCCTTTCCTTTATAATACGACTCCAAAACAACGTTATCTATGCATAATTAATTCAACAATATCAATAAAGACTCAATAATATCATCCCATAGCCTAGGCATTCATTTTCTAGCATTCTTCCAAAATATCAAAATTTGACCCCGGGCCCACGTGGTCTAAACTCGAGGTTCGGACCAAACCTCGATCACCCATTACCCCACGAGTTCAAATATGTAATTAGTTTTAAGATCCGACCCCAAATTGAGGTTGAATCACCTAATTTTCCCAAAAACCTAACACTACCCAAAAAACCCTAATTTCTACTTGATTTTATGATTTTAGGCCTAGATTTCTAGCAATTATGAAAGAAAAATAGAAGAAATTAATGTTAGAATCACTTACCCAAGTGTTTATGGAGGGAAGTTAGCTTGAGGATCGTCAATGGGGTTTGGAGAAGGAGAGAAGGGTGCAAAAATAAGAAATCCCGTAATGATATTCTGTTTTGGGTATTTTAATAACTGGGTAGAAATATCTCTATGCAATCGCGGAAGAAGGGATGCGATCGCATAGAGACCAAGGCTGGGTGCACTGCGATCGCGGAATGGCTATTGCGATCGCAAAGGTATACAACCCCTCCCCTATGCGATCGCACAAAGGAAACAGCGACCGCACAGAGTATTTTCCTCCAGCTGCCCTTACCCACCTAATACACTATGCGATCGCGGAGTATGCTATGCGATCGCATACTGTAACAGACTACCCCCCAGGCACGAAGCTATGCGATCGCAGGCCAATCAATGCGATCGCATAGAGTAATGGAACTGACACCAGCAAAAATGCAATTACACTAGATTTTCCTATCTTTTTTTACACCTCGTTGGCTACCCGAAACTCACCCGAGCCCTCGGGGCTCAAAACCAAAAACACACGACTCCCAAAACATCATACGAACTTGTTCAAGATTTTAACCCATCAAAATATCATCAAAACAAGGAATTAAACTCCAAAATCTATAGAATTTTCTCAAACTTCATAAACTTCTAAATTTCCCATTTTTAATCCGAATCACGTCATTTCAAGTCCGTTTTACACCAAATTTCACAGATAAGTCACATAACATATAATAAACCTGTTCCGGGCTCCGGAACCATAATACGGGCCCGGTAACACGGTTTTCACATAATTATTCATTTTCAAAATCCTTTATTATTTTCAGAAAACAATTTTCTTTAAAAATTCATTTCTCGGTCTTAGGACCTCGGAATTCGATTCCGGGCATACGCCCAAGTCCCATATTTTCCTACGGACCCTCCGGGACCATCACATCACGGGTCCGGGTCCGTTTACCAAAAATGTTGACCAAAGTCAACTTTATTCAATTATTCAATTCAAAATTCTATTTTTATCAATTTTTCACATAGAAGCTTCCCGGCTACATGCCCGAGCTGCGCACGCATATCGAGGTGATATTAATTGAGGCTTTCGG
Organism: Nicotiana undulata; assembly: GCA_005239495.1. NCBI lineage: Eukaryota > Viridiplantae > Streptophyta > Magnoliopsida > Solanales > Solanaceae > Nicotiana > Nicotiana undulata. Next base: position 1,554 of record MDKH01125045.1, read on the forward strand.
GGCCTCGAAACACAGATTTAGCTAGAATTACTTAGGATGACCTTTTGGGTCATCACAAGCGACACGGGTTCTAAACTTTAACTTAGGCCTCAGTTCATGGGATCTAAGCAGGACCAAATCAATCATCCATGAAAAAGAAAATAAAGATATTAGTGATACGACATATATACCAATAAGCTACACACATCTGATTTAGAATATAATAAGGACAATGTGAGGCCCAACGAGGCTGTAACAAATAGGCAGTTTTGGAATGAAGACCAAACTTCATTTTCATTAATCGTAAGGGGATTAATCAAGGTCAATGACTAAGAGCTTAGACTAAGACCTTATTCATGAACAAGGTATCATTGGAATCCTTGGCACTTCAGAGTTCACAAGGGTTTTAAGTACCCCGAGTAGTATGGAACAACAGAACTACCACTCTCCTTTGATTACTTGAATAAAATGGGAAATTACAAGCAATTCAACTAATACTAGAAAATTAGGAAATATTGAAAGAAACTTACAAGGATAAAGAGAAAGGGGGATGAGAAGGAGAATCTGAAAGAGGGATGAGAAACAGAAGAAAAATCAGTACTAACATCAGCCTGCCTACTCTACTATTATACCTCCTATTTATACTTTGTTCTCCATGTATTCTGCTCTCTTCTAGAATCACGCTTTTCCTGCTTGGAGCTGGTAATCACGCAGCTTCACTGGAAGATGCCTAGAGCGTGCGCTTCTCCTTGGCGCCAGGAGTTGGTTATTATTCACGTGTTCCCCTTCATCCCTTAAGGTACTTGGGCCTGCTTGTGTAAAACTAAAGTCTGGGCCTGAGTCATGTGGGCCATTCATAATAATACTCCCTCCCTCGAAAAGAACCTTGTCCTCAAGGTTCAATTCATGGTGGTTACTTTCAGGAACGAAATCAGAAAGTTGCAAGGGGGTGATCTGCTATCCAGGTTGGCCAATACAACGACGCAACATAGAGACGTGAAAAACAGGGTGAATCTTGGCATATGGTGGTAGTTCCAGTTTATAAGCAACTTCACCAATTCGCTTGAGAATACGAAAAGGTCCAAAGAAACGGCGCCCAAATTTGTGATGTTTCTGCAGTCGCACTGAGGCCTGCCGATAAGGTTTTAACTTTACAAAGACCAAATCACCCACCTCAAAAGACACCTCAGTGCCTTTAGAAAATTCTGCTTGAGGAGGTGAAGAACCACGTCACGTTGCAAGATATATCTCTCCACAAGATCACTGGAACTGCTACCCAGAATGTAACGAGCGATAGTTGGAGGTTACCTGCCATATAACGCTTGAAAAGGAGTCATACCCGCTGCGGATTAATAAGAGGTATTGTACCAAAATTCAGCCCATGGTAACATAGAAACCCACTCATGAGATTTATCAGCGATGAAACACCTCAGGTACTGCTCAACACACTTAATAAGGGCCTCCGACTGTCCATCGGTTTGGGGATGGTATGTAGTGCTCATAGCTAGAGTCATTCCTTGCAAACGATTCAACTCTTGCCAAAAAGAATGAATGAAACGGGGGTCTCGATCAGTCATTATGGTGCGAGGAGGACCATGTAGACGAACAACCCCAACCACAAAAGCTTCAGCTACAACCTTAGTAGAGAAAGTAGAAGGCAAGGGAATAAAGTGCCCATACTTGGACAGTCGGTCAACAACCGTCATAATCGTGGCCTTTCCTTTGGAGCTAGGCAAGCAGATAATAAAATCCATGGCAATATCCTCAAAGACCTGGTCTGGTATAGGTAAGGGCTGGAGAAGGCCAGTCGGTAATTGGTGGGAATCTTTCATCTGCTGGCAGGTTTGACAAGTTGCAACATAGACCTGGACATCTTTATGCATTTGCTTCCAAAAGAAGTTGGAAGCTAATCGGTGGTAGGTGCGAGCAATGCCCGCATGTCCCCAAACTGCAGTATCATGGAACTCGCAGAGAAGGCGTTTCATGAGAGGGGAATCACTGGGTATCACCATCCTCCCGTGAAAAAATAGCAGCCCATCTTTAAAGTCATATATGTTGGACGAGTCATCCTTAGTAAGAATCTCATGTTGGATCCTGATCAATTCCAGGTGTGTGAGGTTGAGGTGTTTCAGTTCCTACTCGATGGAATATGTACGGGTAGTAAAGGCCAGAAGAGAGGCCTCTGTATTACGAGATAAGGCGTCAACTGCCTAATTTTGTTTGCCCGGATGATATACTATACGAAAATCATACCCCACTAGTTTACAAAGCCATTTCTGCTGCTCCGGTGTCTGAATAGTTTGAGTAGTGAGATTCTTTAAGGACTGCTTATCCGTTAGAATAGTGAACCTCCTGCCAAGTAGGTATTGGCGCCACTTACTGACGACTTGAGTAATGGCGAACATTTCACGATGGTATGTGGAGGCATTTTGCATTCGAGGACTGAGCTTTTAACTAAAATATGCTACTGGATGGCCCTGTTGAGACAAAATCGCACCAATTCCTTGCCCTGGTGCGTCTGTTTCCAATTGGAATTCCAAGCTAAAGTTGGGTAAAGCCAAGACCGGCGTAGTGCCAAGCTTATCCTTCAAAGTATCAAAAGAGGTTTGTGTTGCATTCATCCAGACAAAGGAATCCTTGCGTAGTAGGTCAGTGAGAGGTCCAGCTAAAGAAGCATAACAATGGATAGAGCACCGGTAATATCCCGTAAGCCCCAAGAAACTACGAACGTCCTTCACTGATTTAGGCTTGGGCCATTGTGTAATAGCAGCAATTTTGTTGGGATCTACTGCTAAGCCCTCGTGTGATATGACGTGCCCTAAATAATTCACAGTGGTCTGTCTGAAAAGGCATTTGGCACGTTTGGCCACCAATTGGTGTTGGCGTAGCAGCTGCAAAACCTGACCCAAGTGCTCCAAATGTTCCTCCCAAGTAAGGATGTAAACCAGTATGTCACCAAAGAAGACCAGCACAAAACGGCATAAATACTGGTGGAAAAAAGTGTTCATGGTATCCTGGAATGTGGAAGGAGCATTGGACAATCCAAACGGCATCACGAGGAACTCATAATGACCGGTATGAGTTCTAAAAGCTGTCTTTGCAACATCTTCAAGGGGGACACGAATCTGATGGTAGCCAGACAATAAATCTAACTTCGAAAGAAATTTGGCACCGTGCAATTCGTCAAACAACTCATCAATAGTCGGAATAGGGAACCTATCCCTTACCGTGATGGCGTTCAATTCTCTATAGTCAACACAGAAGCGCCACGTGCCATCCTTTTTGCGGACCAGCAAAACAGGATAGGAAAAAGGACTTGTGCTGGCTCGTATAACTCCTTCCTTAAGCATATCCGCTACCATATGCTCCATGGCCTATTTCTGAAAGTAAGGATAGCGATATGGCTTCACATTCACCGGGCCTGCCCTCGGGTTTAAATTTATTGCATGGTCTTGGGGTCTAGGAGGATGTAGTCCCTACGGATTCTGAAACACATCCGCAAAAGAGGACAATAATTCCTCCATAGTTGGTGAAGTGGTGGAATCAAAATTTTGGCATTCGGCAAACAAACAGTAATAAGAGGCAACAACATCCGTGGCAGCTAATCGTCAAAGACTATGTAAATGGACTGGTTGAGCGTTCGTGGCAGTGCCCTCGCCATTCCAACAGTACTGACTACCATTGCAATTGAATTCAAAGATACGGGCACCATAATTAGTTACCACGCGTCCTAATGTGGCGAGCCAAGTGACCCCAAGCACTAGATCAGAGCCATGTAATGGTAACACGTAGAAATCAGCCACAATATTGCATCCCTGAACCGTCAAGGTCACCTGCCGAGCTACACCCTCACATCGCAAACGTTGTCCGCTACCAACCACCACTGAAAAGGGCATGATAGGCTCTACTGAAAGTTGCAAGAATTTTACTACCCTTGTTTGGATGAAGTTGTGGGTACTGCCATCGTCTTTAAGAACCTGCACCGGTGAGCCATTTATGTGGCCAGTAAAATGAAGGGTAGTGGGGGAGTTAGCCCCAGCGAGGGCATGGTAGGATATAGCAGAGTGCTCCTGCACCGCAAGACATTGCAGTTCTTCGGGGAGTAGTTCATCAGAGGTGTAGCTCTCAGGAAATTGCGGTGGAATATCTGATTCATCGGAGAGAAGTAAGAGTTGGGGAAGATTTTTACATTTGTGGGTGGAAGAGTATTTTTCATCACAATGATAGCACAAGCCGCGCTCCCGACGGCTATGAAGCTCCGCCGGCGTGAGACGTTTGACGGGAATACGGTGTGGGTTATGCGGTGAGGCAGAGGTCATAATGGATTTGGAATTTTGGTTAATGGGATTGGTAGGGGTAAACGAAGGGGTAGGTAGTAAAGGCTGGGTTAGGGAAAAGGCGGGTCGAACTGGCCCTTTCTCTAAGGAAATTCTCTGTTCATGCAAGTGGGCCACCTCAATAACTTCTTCCATTGATTTGGGCCGATAAATTAAAACAGAGGTTTGGATATCCGGTCTAAGTCCTGACGTGAAACATTCCACCAAAACCGACTCCTTAAGGTCCTCTCTCTCATTAGCTATTGATTCAAATCGAGATTGAAAATCAGCAACGGTGGTGGTCTGCTGCAATTTTGATGACCGACCCACTGGTCCCAGGAGGTGTCTTGCCTTGAATCTACTGACCACTTTTGCTGCAAAATTAGCCCAATCACTCAATTGCTTGTTCCGAAATAGCCAACGATACCACTCAAGTGCCTCTCCGTCCAAATAGAATGAAGCCAAAGATAGTTGGTGATTTGCCTCAATACCATAGAAATCAAAATAACGCTCAGCTTGGAAGACCCATGCTTCTGGACCCTCACCTTTGAATCGCCCAAATTCAACTCGAGCTGGTTTGTGGGTCGCATGGAGACGAGAGCCATCTCCCTCAGTAATCGCCCGTACCTTATAATTGTCAGCATCGAGTGAGTGATTGCTGACCCTAATCTCCGCCATTTGTGTAACCAAATCCATCAAAACCTGATGTTGCGAATCCATTGAAGCACGCATGTCAGCAAGCTCCTGTGATACCGATGACTCCGCTGAGGACTTGAGTGTAGAGTCCGGCATAGTGGACGTTGAATGAAAGCACCAATGGAACAACAGAACTACCACTCTCTTTTGATTACTTGAATAAAATGGGAAATTACAAGCAATTCAACTACTACTGGAAAATTAGGAAATATTGAAAGAAACTTACAAGGATAAAGAGAAAGGGGGATGAGAAGGAGAATTTGAAAGAGGGATGAGAAACAGAAGAAAAATCAGTACTAACATCAGCCTTCCTACTCTACTATTCTACCTCTTATTTATACTTTGTTCTCCATGTATTCTGCTCTCTTCTAGAGTCACGCTTTTCCTGCTTGGAGCTGGTAATCACGCAGCTTCACTGGAAGATGCCTAGAGCGTGCGCTTCTCCTTGGCGCCAGGAGTTGGTTATTATTCACGTGTTCCCCTTCATCCCTTAAGGTACTTGGGCCTGCTTGTGTAACACTAAAGTCTGGGCCTGAGTCATGTGGGTCGTTCATAAAATAGTACTTGTTTCAGTGAAAGGACAACTCATCCACAAACTAATCCCCACCCCGAATACCCTTAGTTACTCACAATCATTATTCCCCAAAGGTTTAAATATAAATGAGGTACTCACTCTAATATTTATCATGGTAACATCAATTAAGATAAATGTCCAGGTATTACATATTGCCACAGAATGCTATCAACGGAGCATAAGGATATGCACCTTCTCAACTTCAAGATCACAATCCAAATACAAGACTGTAGGTTGCAGCAAGTATTTATAATATCCAAGAACAGTCAACATGCATCAGAATATTTAAAGAAGTCAAACACAAATGTAACAAGGCGAGGTTGTAGTAACCACTAGTAGATTAATTCAAATTTGAAATACTAAGTTAGGTGATCCAAACGGTAGAGCAGACATGTATCTTAACCTTACTAATCCTACTAATTGGTTCAAGTTTGCAGGAATCCTTTAACTAAGTTCACGATACCTAAACAATTATTAGAATATTAGACAAAAGGTTCACACATTGGTTAAATCCTCATTCTGTTAGATATGTGGAATAACGATCTTGTTTATATTTTCCAAAGAGCAACAATATCAACAGAGATACTTATGTCGACAAGAAGGGAAATCTTAATCCAATCCCAACTTGGTAACATGATAATTATCCTATCAGGTTCATAATTCAGATTCACATTAGGCTATTAAGAGGAAAAGTATCCAACCAAGCGTGGTTTAAATTCATTTAAACATGCAAACAAATATCCACGAGTTTCCCTTAAGTTTATTAGTGAACATAGTTAACTTATATTCCAAATTCTATGTTGTTCATAACTTCTTCTATATGAGATAATACAGTTCTAAGTGAGAAGTATGAGGGCACCAGCATGAACGTCCCTTGAATGGAGACAAGCGGGAAGTCTATTAACAAACAACTAGGAGCAGAGGCTTGACACAGGATATTCAAATACATACAAGTAATTTTTCTAAAGGACTGAAAGATTACAGAGTAAAGGAGAGGAGAGTATGATGTAGAATCAGATTAGTATGTTCCTTATAGAGGTCCGAACAATAGGAACATGCATGTTTTACATGTTCAAGGCAGATATGGTTCTAGTAACAGATCAATCAATCAATGTCTAGAAGCAAGTATGACAACATAGGCATCATGATGAAGTTCAATTTTAGACATGTTAACAGTAATCCAAAAGATGATATACCATAAAGGCAACGAGTATAACTCGCAATCAAACTCTTAAGGACAATCAAGGAGATGCTCTGAATTCAGCTAATAAACATGATAGTAGCCCATAGAATTGACACAGAACCACAATCTTCGAATTAACCATAGAAACTCATTAGGACTTAGGTCAGTCATTTTAGAGAAACATTTGTCCAGTGCAACTCATAAGTGTAGATAAACAAACACACAAACATTAAGGTTAACAGAAGACTTTCAGGCCTACACACAAATGATGTTTTAAGGAGTTACGGGATTACAGAATATACTTGAAGAGAGAAGGAAACTCAACAACTAATCTAATGAGTTAAACTACAATGATAGGCTTGCATTACACCTTTAAGTGTAAACAACAACCTTGACTCTAACATCATCGACACAAACAAGTCAAACACATGATATAGATCAACAGTTAGTATTTCGAACTCTACGAACAATGTAAGACTGGTGCAACAGACATAAATCCACACCGGAATATTAGGAAAGATATAAAATCATAACTTAAGCACAATAGTACAACTTTGAAACAATATATGTAATGAACGATAAAACCTGTTTAATTAACTATAGAGGTTCAAAAAGACATTTGATTGTTCAGTTTACAGAAGCATTGATCTGATGAACCTTGTTAAGTTAATAGGATTATCAACAACCATTAAAATAGTTTCAGATCGTTAGAGATCGATACAGTTGATTCACACTGTGAGGAAGCAGGTAAGTTCTCTCTTCTATATCTTCTCTCATTACTTTTATTCCCCCTCTTCTTTCTTGATAGTTAATATGAATCCACCAAAATGTATAGAGACCTGATTCTGTATCAATTCCCTTAGTTCTGACTACTAAAAAGTAAGTAAATGAGACACAAGATTTTTACGTTAAAAAATCCCAACCCAAGGGGACAAAAACCACGACCTACACTGGTAGGATTTCAACTTCACTGACTTGCAATACTCTTGTTACAATCCACTTTGTAATGACTCTACTACAAAGACTTCAACCTCACTAACTTGTAATACACCTACTACAAGCCACTTTGCAACTCACTAATTACAAAGACTTCAACCGATGACTGACTCTAGTCACAACACAAACTTAGCGGGTTTATATTTTTGAGTTTCCTAAAACAGAGCTTCTAAGAAAGAAAGATAGGAATTACAATGAAGAACCAATAAAATATTACAACTCAACTAAGGACATATATAAATTCATAATGGAACTGGTTTGTAGTGGAGTTGTACTTTTGTTCTTGACACACTTGTGACTTCAATGTTGGATGAGATCTTGAATGCTTGAGAGAATATCACCAAATGTTCAAGTGAATATTTTTTTTCCATACTCCTTGTTATTATGCTTCAATGACATCACAAGGATGATTTTTACACTTGGTTGGTACAAGGCCCTTCCCAATGGGAAGTGACTGCTGCACTGTTTTTGCACTGTAGCGTGCACAGTTGGAGGCAGTCACTTTCCAACTGTAGAGTTGACTTTGTACTTCTGTCAGGGAAACACTAGAGGATCAGGTCCCTGAACTGGTTCTTGTGTATCCAAAGACACACAACTCAAATTAGCTTAAGTCCATTGCTGAAGAATTGTACCAAGTATGCATCAGGTCCTTTATTTGGTTCTAGACAAGAAGTTTGTTAAGATCATCAAAACATAAAACTGTGAAACCTTGATGATGACAAACTTTTGAAATTGATAATCGTTCTTTTGAAATTGATAACCGTTTATAAAGCTTAACGTAACCAGATGAACTACCAAGAACATCATATATTCCCCCTGACTTTATGTTTCCCCCTTAATCACCTGCTTTAATTTTCAAATTATCGTTGTATCTTACCCCTTTTGGAATCATTAAAAATACATAAGCAGGCAAAAAAGCATAAAGAAGTCTAACCCAGCTAACTCATGCCATATGTGAGCACACAACATGATAGAAAAGAGAAGCAGAAGAAAGACAAGCATTTCACTAGCAAAAAGAGAGTTATTTCATTGATAATATTTTTTTTTTAAAAACATAAGTCATTGATATTACAACAAAGACTAATTTGGACGGATTCAAATGGGAGCAGCAGCACTGAGATCCAACATACCATCAAAAAAGGAAAACAAAAGGAAACAACGGCCACAAACATCAAAACACAAGATAACTAGTCACTGAAGGGGTCCTAGGGGGAACTAGAAGAGGAAGGCTTGGAGGAGGCGGCAAAAATGGTTTTGAGAACAAGGTCCATGGGGGCATTGGCAGACATCTGTTACTCAAGTAGTTTCTCCCTCAGGTTCTCCACCTGTTGCCGAAGATCAGCATTTTCCTTAGTCAGACGAGCAAATTCTTAATTGGAAGAATTGGCAGACCCAGATGCTCCAACAGCCTGACTAAGCTAAGTTTCAAGTATGGCATTCCTAGCCTTTAACCTTCATATTTCTTTTGTAGCGCTATTCTGAGCATTGATAAGCTGAGAAATCGTCAAAGTGCTTCCCCCAATCTTTCCTATGCACTCGCATTCTTCCAGAGATGTTTTGGAGAAGGTTTGCTTTCTGGTTCCTACTCTTGGATTTTACAAAAGTACCTTGAAGAACTTGAAGACCCTGGTGAGAAGAAAATCATACGGAAGCCCATGGTTCCTATCCTGAAAGTTCGCCACCTTCTGCATGTGCTCGATCATAATGGACGACAAATTTATGTATTTGAACTCATCAAGAGACTCTATGAGGTAAAATCAGACTTAAAGGTTATAGACCTCCTCTCAGCACATGGAAGAAGAACTTTGTTGACCAGTTCAAAAAGGAGTTGATACCCAGGAAGCAATGCCTTCTTGTGCACCCGTTCCCCATGCTGGATAGCCTTCTCCTTCACAATAGCACACCTAAAGTTGGCTCCACAAGCACCCTTGACTGAGGACATCCCTTCACACAGAACTTGGAGAATTTTCCCTAACACAGAAGCATCAATCAACATGTCGACTCCATTGACTATCACGCAAATCTGGTCCCCTGCAACAGTGAAGAGGGTTGCATAAAATTTTTGCACCTCATCTTCATAAACCTTAGGTACATCCTCCTTAAACAAATGACACCATTGTTGAAATTATACCATCTCCAAAACCTACCTCATTCCAGCCATTTCCGAGATTTTTGGGTCAAACATATGACCCCACAAGACTTTTTGAGTCCTCAACCGTTCTTGCCAAATCCCACTGTCACTTGTTATCGTTTTCTTAGAACCAGGTCCTCCAACAATTTCCCACTTCATTTTCCTAGATTTTTTCATAGACTATCCTTTTCCACTAGAAGCAATCAAAGTGTCACCCTCAGACGTATCTTCCTCCTCCATAACCTTTTTAGACTGACCACCACTCTTCACAGGCTTTCCACTCTGTTTTTCAATAGCTTCCTTGGAAGCACCAACCACAGATTTTTGTACCTTCGTAGACCATTTCAACAAGGAACTAGGTTCCTCTACAGAATCCTCATCAGCTTCCACCACTAGAACGTTTTTATCAACCACAACTTCCCCCTATTTCATTAACCCTTATTCTTTTTCTTGTTGCTCCTTCTACTTTTCTGTAAAGCAGACTCAAAAGCCTCCTTCTTCTGCAACCTAGTAGTTGGTCGCTTGGAAAAGGACTCAGAAGTGACTATTGGTTTCCTCATTTTGAAGTGAGCGCTAAGAACCATGCCATCCTCATCATCCTCGTCAAAATGTACCTCAATAGGTAGAATAGACTCAAATGTCTTAGTGTAGAAGATAGGCTCCTGACTTGTTTCCTCAGGAAGAGACATAGATTCTCCAACAAGTTCTTCAGGGGCTTTTTCATGAACTGGAGATTCAAAAAGTACCATGGTTCCTTCATCCCCTAATAATGGAGTTTCTTCCCCCTGGGACTCAGGAAGAAGAGAGGGTCCTTCACTCGTAAGGCTTTCAGCAGCGATAACTGTTGCTTCTTTTTCGGGGGACTTCATGGGAGCCACTGAGTCCAGGATAGAAAAGTTTAAGTATTGTTCAGGATCTTCCTCAGAGACCCCTGATTCTTGAGGGATGGCACCTTCTAATTCCCCCTTGTTTTGATCAGAAGAAGGAGGAGAAACAGGGTTAACGTTTGGGACGTCGGAAGTCTCAACATTGGGGAGAGAAACAGTGTTGGACAAGGGTGTAAGGGAGACAAGAGATGAAGAAGAAATAGGTGTAGACACATTGGTATCAGGGGTAGTAGAGGAGAGGTTTTCTGGTTGTGACGCTATGGGACATGGAGATGTGGTAACAGTGTTGTTGACATGAGTATGAGGGGAGGTTGTTCATCGGCCATGGTGAAAGAAAAGGTTTGAGAGTTCTGAGAGAATACAGAGATACAATAAGAGGTGGTTATTCATAACACTGGAAGTGAGAGAGTTTTATGGAAGGAGGAGCTAATAATGAGAGGGGAGAGGAACGGGTTCTGAAGGGTTTTGAAACTGTGGTAGGTTTGTGGGAATACATAACGTGCAGTAAAAGTGAATGGATTTGAGAGACAAGACGTGATATACAGGTTCTGAAAAGTCGGATGATGTGGTAGTTGAATTAATTTTGTTTTCTTTTGAGATATGCATGAGAAAAGACACATTACTACTAACTTGTGGTACAGGAACCGGGTTCCTGACCTGTTTTTGTCAACAACAAAAATTGAAACTCTCTTTCGTAGCTAAACTCTGTACTTTTAGCTTATATGATTATCATGTGTGTCTACCTGCAATGGTATAGATGTGAGTTAGGCTTGGTCAGAAAACACTTTAGCTAATTTTACCTGAGTATGACTTTCATAGCCATAGGAGGATAATCAGGTTCTCAATTAGGTTTGAATAACCCCAGGGCCATCCTATTTCTCTCAAAGTGTTCCCTGCTTAGAGCTTTGGTAAAGATATCTGCAATTTAATCTTCAGTGCAGCAGAACCTCATACAGATAAGCCCCTTTTCCACATTGTCTCTAACATCAATGTGCTTTGTTCTTTTGTGTTGAACCGGGTTCTTTTCCATGTTGAGAGCACTGGTGTCATAAAATAGAAGTGGTACACAGTCAATGTATACTCCAAAGTCCTCCAATTGTTGTTTGACCCACAGTAGTTGAGCGCAACGAAGCTGCAGCAACATATTTCGCTTCAGCTGTTGAGAGAGCTACTGAGTTTTGCTTCCTTGTACCCCATGAGATGAGACATGATCCTAGGAAATGAGCCTTTCCATTGGTGCTTTTCCTGTCCACCAAGTAACCTGCATAGTCAGCATCAGCATAACCAATGAGATTGAAATTGTCACCTAAGGGGTAATACAAAACCAGGTCATGTGTGCCCTTGAGATATCCCAGAATTCACTTACCAGCCTTCAGGTGAGATTCCTTAGGAATTGATTGGAACCTTGCACACAGACCCACACTAAACACAATGTCTGGACTGCTGGCAGTAAGATAGAGCAGAGATCCAATGATTCCTCGATACATTTTTTGGTTCACAGGTGACCCAGATTCATCCATGTACATCTTGGTGGCAGTAGCAATGGGGGTATCAATCACTTTTGATGCCTCCATATCAAACCTCTTTATAAGTTCCTCGATGTATTTCTGCTGACTGATACATGTTCCCTTTGCGGACTATTTTACTTGAAGTCCAAGAAGAAGTTTAGTTCCCCTATCATACTCATTTCAAACTCACTTCCCATGAGTTTAACAAATTCTTCACACAGTGAATCTTTCGTTGCCCCAAATATGATATCATCAACATATACCTGAACGATGAGCAGGTTCCTTCCCCGTTTATTCAAGAACAGAGTATTCTGAATTTTTCCTCTTGTGAATCCATTTTCCAAGAGAAACTTGGATAGACTTTCATACCAGGCTCGAGGGGCCTGCTTCAATCCGTAGAGTGACTTATCCAATTTGGGACTGGAGTCAGATTGGTAGAAGAACTAGGTAAATCAGAATGGTTCCCCTACACTCCTTGTTCTGCTAACTGTGGAGTGCTTTGGACTGCATCTACAAATCTTTCTTGAGCTTCAGTGGTAGTGATTTAGTACCAGGTTCCTCTTGAGAAGTGGAAGAGGAGGTTGCATTGTCTTCACCTGCTTCCTTCATCTGACTCATCATATCAGCTTTACCATTTGAAACATCAGTGATCTCCTCAGGAACCAATAGTGGTTTGTTGTCTTGATCATCCATGTTTCCTTCCTTGCCAGATGGGGGTGTCTCATTGAATATCACATGAACACTTTCTTCCACACACGGTGTCCTCTTATTGTAGACGTTGTAAGCTTTGCTTTGAGAGGAGTATCCCAAAAAGATTCCTTCATCACTTTTTGCATCAAACTTCCCAAGTTGATCCTTTCCGTTGTTGAGAACATAGCATTTGCATCCAAAGGTTCTCAAATGAGTTAACTTTGGCTTTCTTCCATTGAGTAACTCATTGGGGGTTTTGTTCAAGAAAGATCTGATCATGCACCTGTTCACCAAGTAGCATGTAGTGTTTATTGCCTCTGCCCAGAAATTTTTGGCAATTCCACTATCAATAAGCTTTTTTCGTGCCATGTCTTCGAGAGTTCGGTTCTTCCTTTAGACGACTCCATTTTGTTGAGGATTCCTTGGAGATGAGAAGTTGTGAGTAATCCCATTTTCACTGCAGAAATCATCAAACTTGGCATCGTCGAATTTTTTCCCATGGTCAGATCTGATGCAGGCTACCTTCAATTCCATCTTCACTTGGATTTTCTTAACAAAGGCCACAAATACTTCAAATGTATCATCTTTTGTTCTAAGAATTAGTGTCCAAGTGAACCTTGAGTAGTCACCTACAATCACAATATATCTCTTTACACCCCTGCTCGGTACTCTCATAGGACCACATAGATCCATGTGAAGGAGTTCGAGTGGCTTTGATGTGCTGACATCTTCTTTGGCTTAAAGGATGATTTCACATGTTTCCTATATCACATGCATCACACACTCTGTGCTCCTTGAACTTTGAATTTGGCAGACCATGAACAAAGTCCCTCTGTATCAGCTTATTCAGAAATGAAAAGCTTGCATGCCCTAATATTCTATGCCACAATTTTGCATCATCATCAACTGCCTTCAGGAAGCTCATATCACCAGCTTGTAGAGACTCAAAATCAGCAACATAGATGTTCTTGTATCTTTTGGCTATTAGAACCACTTCACTAGTTACCAAATTAGTAACTGTGCACACTTTAGACAAGAACTCTACTTTGTTCCATTTATCATAGATTTGAGAGACATTCAAGAGACTGTACTTCATAGCATCCACATAGTACACGTTCTTAATTGAGTGTGAAAGAGAATTTCCAACCTTTCCAACACCAAGAATGTACCACTTCTTTCAATTTCCAAAGGATACATTCCCTCCTTGCAGGGCTTTCAGTGAGAGAAAATCCATGGTGCTCCTAGTCATGTGCTTAGAGCATCCACTGTCCATGATCCATTGTAGGCTGCTTCCTCTCACTGTTCCCCGCACAAGTAAATCAGTGGTTAGATTTAGGAACCCAAACCAATTTGGGTCCCTTGTAATGAGGAAAAGGGTGAATAAGAGCTTTTCTAGTCCTAGTAGGTATAATACGTTTTTTGGGTGGGGCACCTGGTCCCTTTTGAGTTGTCACTTTTTCAGCAAAAACTTTGTTTTTTTGAACCGATTGAACTCTGGCCTAGCAATTTTCCTTGAAGTGCCCATTATTCCCACAGTGTGTACAAAGCCAGTTATCAGGTACAGTGACGTACTTGCTTTGAGGGTTGTAAGGAATTTTCTCCTTTTGGAACCATATTCCCTGCTTGTTTCCACCATTATTGAAGTACATGGCAGTAACAACATCTGAGGACCAGGTCCACTTGAGAGATTTCTCAAGATCATTTTTTACTTTCTCCAATTTTGTTTGAAGTTGCCTATTTTTCTCAAGCTTACTACATAGACTAGTTTTCACATCATTTAATTCCTTTTCAAGCTTAATGTGTGCCTCACTAGCTACTTCCTTCCCTTTCTCAATGGTTACAGTCCTATGTTCTGATTTAAGTCCCTCAATTGTTTCCTCTAGGTCTGCGATTACCACCAAAAAATCATCCCTCTCATGCTCAATAGCTGAAACTTTTTCTGCTAGAGTATTATTTTCCTTGCTAAGTTTTTCTATGGTTTCCTTGAATCAACCACACAAACCACCAAGTCATCCCTAGTCTATTCAGCATTTCCTAACTCTATGGTCAAGGCATCCTTATCATTAACAAGACTATGATATGCATCAATTAAAACATTATCTAATCACATCAATTTCTTAGGTGAGTAGGATTTCAGATTTCTCTGAACATCCCTGAAATTTACCTCATCACTTTAGTCATCTTTATCATCATCATACTGAGCCATCAATGCAAATAGTGAGTCATATTCCTTTGCTCCATTCTCCACTATCTTCATGGAGATGTCTCCTGCATCGGTTTCTTCTTCTGATTCACTGGAAGAGTCTCCCCATGCAGCAAGATCCTACTTCACAATGTTGTCAGCTGCACTTTTCCTTTTGAATCGTTTGTCGGGAACCGAGTTCCCTTTTGTTGCTTTCTCAAAGTTGTGCTTGTAGTGCTCCTGCTTCAAAAGTGGGCAGTTTTTGATGAAGTGTCCTAGCTTTCCGCACTTTTGGCAGAGATCATAGTTCTTTGGCTTACTGGAGCTACCTCTCTTTGGTATTCCACCATTTCTTCGAACCATTTTTTGAAACCTTTTGGTGAGATAGGAAATATCACTATCTTCCTCACTTGAGTCATTGTTTTTAGCCTTGAGTACCGGGTTCTTCTCCATCTTAGGTTCTCTTCTTTCACTATCTTTCTTTCTCTTTATCTCGTATGTCTTCAGATTCCCAACCAGCTCATCCCTGATTAAAGATTGCAGGTCTTTGGCTTTAGTAATAGCATTCACCTTACTCTCCCACGAGCTAGGTAAGACGCTAAGAACCTTCCTTACAAGCTTGTTCCTAGGAATAATCTCTCCAAGTGAATGCAGCTCATTTATGATCGAAGTGAATCTTGTGTGCTTGTCCTGTATTGATTCATCATCCTTCATCCTGAAAAGCTCATACTCAGTGGTAAGCATGTCGGTCTTGGACTATTTAACCTGAGTAGTTCCTTCATGTGTCATTTGCAATGCTTCCCATATCTCCTTGGCAGATTGACAAGCTGAGATTCTATTGTATTCATCAGGTCCTATACCACACACCAAGATCTTTTTAGCTCGAAAGTTCTTTTCAATAGCTTTTCTATCGACATCACTGTATTCCTTCCTAGTTTTTGGCACCATCACTTTAGATTCTCCTACCTTCTTCATTCGAATATGTGGACCGTCACAAATGACGTCCTATAGCTCGGAGTCTTTCGCCATTATAAAATCATGCATACGAGTCTTCCACTAGCCATAGTATTGACCATAGAATCTAGGAGGCCTGTGGGTTGATTGTCCTTCCTCGAAGTTTGGTGGAGCAGTCATGGAGATCCTTTCTAGGTGTTAACCTTTTAGAAAGAACCTATTCTGATACCAATTGATAGTTTATATGAATCCACCAAACTGTATAGAGACCTGGTCCTATATGAGTTCCCACAGTGCTGACTACTAAAAAGTAAGTAAATGAGACACGGGATTTTTACGTGGACAAATCCCAACTCAATGGGACAAAAACCACTACCTACACTGGTAGGACTTCAACTTCACTAACTTGCAATACTCTTGTTACAATACACTTTGTAATGACACTATTACAAAGACTTCAACCTCACTAACATGTAATACACCTACTACAAACCACTTAGCAACTCACTAATTACAAAGACTTCAACCTATGACTAAATCTAGTCACAACACTAACTTAGAGGGTTTATGTTTTTGTGTTTCCTAAAACAGAGCTTCTAAGAAATCAAGATAGGAATTAAAATGAAGAACCAATACAAGATTACAACTCAACTAAGGACATACATAAACTCATAGTGAAATTGGTCCCTAGTGGAGTTGTACTCTTGTTCTTGACATACTTGTGACTTCAACGCTGGATGATATCTTGAATGCTTGAGAGAATATCACTAAATGTTGGATGAGATCTTGAATGCTGGATAAGATCTTGAATTTGTAGTGGAGTTTTACTCTTGTTCAAGTGAAAGTTTTGTTGCCATACTCCTTGTTATTATACTTCAATGACATCACAAGGATGATGTCCACATTTGGTTGGTACAAGGACCTTCCCAATGGGAAGTAACTGTTGCACTGTAGCGTGCACAGTTGCAGGCAGTCACTTTCCAACTGTAGAGTTGACTTTGTACTTCTGTCAGGGAAACACCAGAGGATCAGGTCCCTGAACTGGTTCTTGTGTATCCAAAGTCACACAACTCAAATTAGCTTAAGTCCATTGCTGAAGAATTGTACCAAGTATGCATCATGTCCTTTATCTGGTTCTAGACAAGAAGTTTGTTAGATCATCAAAACATAAAACTGTGAAACCTTAAACCTGTTATTTCTTCCCCTCTTCTTTTCTCTATCTCGCTAATCAGATCTGCCCCCCAGCTTCCCATCTTATCCTTTCTTTTTGTTGACGTGTACAAATGTTGTCTAGTAGTGACGCACTTCCTGGTAGGCTAGATTTTCTTGGTCGTTTCTTCCCTTTCCGTGCTCGTTGTTGTTCAGACTTCTTGATTTAGAGCGGCGTTAGAGGATTCCTGTATAGAGGCAACTTTCCAGCGAACTATAAGAGGCTGACGCACGGGGTGCTAGAGGCGGGCGGAACATAGGTTTTATAAAACCGTACCTGTTGTTGGTCAACATCGGTTTGTCAGCTATATACTTCCAGGTTCTATCATTCAGGCTTAATATTTGTTCTCCTTACTTTTTTATAGTTTTGTTGATGCCTTCAACTTTGAATATTGCATTTACTTTGATATTCTATCATTCCTTCTTAGTATTTATTCTCTTACTTGTTTATAGTTTTCTTACCTGCCTTTCACCTCAAATATTGCATTTACTTTGGTGTGCTTACCTTTCTCTGCCATTAGTTGAGCCCTTGTATCTCTTGTGTTCTTAATAATTTTTTAGTTTATATTGAAGTTTTCCTGCTTGTTTGTATTTGCAATAGTTCTAGTATTAGTATATATTCCTTGGTTTCTTTGTTTGTGCAGTGGCAAGTCAGAACGATGGTAGAGTACGGTCATGTCCTAGGTCCGGATAGGGGGCAGGGGTGGAAAGGGGAGTATGGGATATAATAGGTTGAGAGTAGGGTCCTGGAACATAGGGACAATGAAGGGTAAGTATATAGAGTTAGGAAGGGTTCTTTAACATAGGTAGCATGTGTCCCGGAGACTAGCTAGAAGGGTACGAGGTCTCGGATGTTAACGGGTTTAAGCTATGGTATTCAAGAGGGGTTGCAGGCAAGAACAGGGTAGGAATTTTAGTTTATAGGGATCTGAGGGAAATGGTGGTAAATGTTAGGAAGGTGAATGATAGGCTAATGATTATTAAGCTAGTGGTTGGTAGGGTCACTTTTAATGTGATTAGCGCCTATGCGTCTCAGGTAAGCCTGGGCGAGGAGGTCAAAAGGCGTTTTTGGGATTATTTGGAAGAGGTTGTGCGTGGTATTCCCCACACTAAGAAGCTTTTCATCTGGGGTGATTTTAATAGACGTATTGGGGTATCTGCTAGGGGTTGTGATGAGGTGCATGGCGGTTTCAGTTTCGAAGTTAGGAATGAGGGAGATACTTCATTATTGGATTTAGCTAAGGCTTTTGATTTGGTGTTAGCAAATTCGTGTTTCCAGAAGAGGGAAGAACACTTGGTCACTTTTCGGAGTAAGGTATCCAGGACTCAGATTGATTACCTTCTCCTTAGGAGGGGTGATAGGGTCCTTTGCACTGATTGCAAGGTTATCCTGAGTGAGTGTCTGTCGAAAGAGTAAGGAAGAATAGAGCGATGTACGGACAACCGAATATTAAGTGGGGATCCTTGACTAAGACAAATGCTCAGGAGTCGGGTGAGGAGTTGTTGGCCATGGGGGACTAGAGGAGTAGTGGGGACACAAGTTGTATGTGGACCACAACAGCGAACCGCATTAGGGAAGCTTCCAAAGAGGTTTTAGGGGTAACGAAGGGTTACTCAAGAGGTCACAAATGGGACTGGTGGTGAAATGAGGAGGTCCAAAGAAATGCGAAAGCTAAGAAAGTGGCATATCTAAAGCTAATGGGTAGTACAAATGAGGAGGAAAAGAGGACGTGTAGGGAGAGGAAGGCTCGGGACATGGACCATGTGCGGTGCATCAAAGACAAAGATGGTAAGGTTCTGAAGGAAGAGACGTGTATCAGGAGTAGATGGCAGAAGTACTTCCATTGACTCTTGAACGAGGGAGGGGACAGGGACATTGTGATAGGTGAGTAGGAAAACTCAGGGAGTCAGAGGGATATTGGGTATTTTAGGCGTATAAAGAGCGAGGATTTTGTAGGGGCAATGCAGAAGATGAGTAGGGGTAAGGCAAGTCGTCTCATGAGATCCAAGTGGAATTTTGGAAGGAAGTCGGGCTGGCTTGGAGTGGCTTACTGGATTGTTTAGTGTTATTTTCAAGATGAAGAAGATGCCTGAAGATTGGCGGTGAAGTTTGATGATCCTGTTGTATTTTAATAAAGGTGATATATATGATTGTAATAGCTATAGGGGTATAAGTTGTTGAATCATACTATGAATTTTTAGGAGAGGGTGATGGAGAGGAAGATGTGACGTAGTGTCACTATTTTCAAGAACCACTTCGGATATATGCCGAGACAGTTTACTGTAAAAACCATTCACCTTGTGAGGAGATTGGTGGAGTAGTATAGAGAGAGGAAGAAGGACTTGCATATGGTATTCATTGACCTAGAGAAAGGCTACGATAAAGTTCCAAGAGAGGTTTTATGGAGGTTTATGGAGGCTGGCGATGTACCGCTGGCATACATTAGGGTGATTAAGGACATGTATGAGGGAGCAAAGACTCGAGTGACGACTGCGAGAGGCGACTTGGATCATTTCCTAGTGGAAATGGGGTTGCACCAGGGATCAGCTCTTAGCCTATTTTTGTTTGCCTTAGCTTTAGATGTGTTGACCCGACATGTTCAAGGATTGGCGAGACGCGATGAGGAGTTAACGCTAGGTTGGAAGTTTGGAGACCGACGCTGGAGTCTAAAGGTTTCAAGTTCAGTAGTTCAAAAACTAAGTACTTGGAGTGCATGTTTAGTGATGGGTTGTATGAAGAAGGAGTGTAAGTGAAGATTGATACTCAATTCATCCCCAAAAGAGATAGTTTCAAGTATCTTGGGACCATTATTAAGTTAATATAGAGATTGACGAGGATGGTACTCATCGTATTGAAGCAGGGTGGTTGAGATGGAGGCTCGCCACAGGGGTTTGTATGATATGAATTTACCACCCAGACTTAAGGGAAAGTTCTACAAAGTGGTGGTTAGACCATCTATTATGTATAGGGATGAGTGTCGGTCTGTCAAGAAGTCCCATGTCCAGAAGATGAAAGTAGCTGAAATGAGGATGTCGAGATAGATGTGTGGGCATACCAGGAAGGACATGATTAGGAATGAAGTTATTAGGGAAAAGGTAGGAGTGGCATCTTTGGAGGACAAGATGCGAGAATCTAGGTTGAGATGGTTCGTGCATGGGAAGAGGAGAGACATTGATGCACTAGTCATGAGGTATGAGGGGTTATCCATGGTTGGTCTGCGGAGGGGAAGGGGAAGGCCTAAGAAGTGTTGGGGAGATGTTATTAGCAGGACATGTCACAACTTCAGCTTACCAAGGATATGGCCCATGATAGGAAGGTGAGGAGGTCGAGGATTAGGGTTATAGGTTGACAATTAGTAGTGTGTTCCTACTAGGACTGCCAGTAGTACTAAGACTATTTTTGTATTATCTTAGTCATGATACTTTATTATTACATGTTGTATTTTTTGTTGTTGTTTTTGTTCTGCCATTCATGCCTGTCACCATAATACATTTTTGTCACCTTTGTTTACTACTTGGTTGCGTTATCTTATCTCTATTGTTCTTTGAGCCAAGGGTCTATCGAAAATAACCTCTCTATCTTTATAAGATAGGGGGTCTACATACACACCACCCTCCCCATACCTTATTTATGATATTACCTTAGGCTTGTTGTTGTTGTTGTAAACTAATAGCATATATCATAGACAAGGATAATTAGCAGAAAATAACATGGTAAGCATGATTGAGCAACAAACTGAACAAAGTCTTTAATTTAGCCATTTAGGAACCAAAGACTCCAACTTCGAAAAGTGAATTAACTTAGAACCATAAAAGAGAGAAGAGAAGTGAAATCGGTGAGGAAATCTATATTTCTTCTATTACGTGTGAGGTGATTCTTAGTTGTTGTTTGTTCGTGTTAGGTGAGACAAATTAAAGCCTCTATTTATAATGCCATCTTGTGCCTAGAGTTCCGGCAGATTCAAATCGTGAGTGAAAAGTGACGAAGATCAGATGATGAAATCAAAGCGAGTAATATTAGAGAAAACATAGGGGAAAATCAATGAAGGATTTTACCTGGGCGATTTGAGAATCAAAATTCAACCATTGGTAAGAAAAATCCATCGGATGAGGCTCTAATGTACAGATGTCATTGTGTTTGACCTCTAGACATCGAATATGCAAACATTTCCTCAATGGATTCTCCTTCTTTCATCTGGAAGAGTTCATAATCATGAATCAACATGTTTATACGAGTTTCTTTCACTTTGTTGGTTCTTTCATAAGTAACTTCCAGTTTGTACCACATTTCTTTGGTAATATCATAGCTTGAAATTTTCTCATACTCTTCTCCATTTATACCATTAGAGAGCAAGTTTCGTGTCTTAGCATTAACTTGAACGACAACTATTTGCTCGTCTATGTATTCATATATATCTTTAAGATCAGCGGGTATTTGAGTTGCTGCTGGGATTGGATAGTTCACCTTTTTTATGACGCGCCATACTTTGACATCATTGGAATTGGCATAAATTTCCATGCGTACGTTCCAGTAGCATAAATGTTGTCCATTGAAGTATGGTGGCCTTACCCGCGATGTTCCTTCTTGAAAGGGTGCTCCGATTGTTACTTAACATGATTTTTTCTCACTAGCTATTAAGCAAAAGATAAAATACCTGCTCTGATATCAATTGAAAGTAAAGAGGGGGAAGGTGAATTGTTGATTTTTATTTTTGTATTCTAAGTAGTTGACTAGTTTACCAATTAGTCGACTGAAGATAAGAACATAATAAAAGTAAATAAAAAATAAAATGCAAGAATTAAAGACACCGGGAATTTTATACTGGTTCGAATTCAATGTGAATCCTACGTCCAGTCCCCTTGGGTTGCAAGGATGTTTTCTTTCATTATTTGAATTTTATCGATTACAAGGAAGTTGATGTAGCTTTACACCAACAACTTAGTCACTATGTCACTTCTCTCTTCTTGATACAATTCCTCACCATTATTTATCTCTTTTTCTTCTCTCACTAATTACACATCAAATCTAAATAGAACTACAATACTTGTTTGGAGTAGAACAAAAAGAGTGATAGTGGTTCGTTCAAAGTATGTCTGCTTCAAGCCTAGTACAGATGTATATATACTTCATGAGGCCTTCTTGACTCTTGATTGACGTGAATATTGAGAGATTATAAACTCAAGGGAGTTGATCCTTGAAATGAATCGTAAACTGGTTCTTTCCAAGAATAAGGTAAAGTTTCCATTGATTATCCTTGACTTGTGGCCTTGATAGAATTTTCTTCCGCTAAGCAGATCTTTCTGCTATTTGAGTATTAAAAGTTGGATCCCTTGATTTCGGGCTTCAACGATCTGCCTTTGATAGAGGAATATCAAGTGCAGAGCTTCGCAGCCTCGTTTTCCTTTAATTTGGGACCTTCCTATAATATCCTCTGTCAATTCTGCTATCAAATTATTGTTATTTCTTTTTTCTGATTTTCGCTACTTCTTCCTTTTTCGTTTCTAATCATTGATAGTTTTCCTTTCCTTTGCTTTTGGAGTTTCCAATATTCTCCTTCCTTACTTGCTTCCATTGACATATCTTTTCCTTAACTCGTTTTCTTCTTCTGTACTTGAATGGTTGAGCTTCTTGAGTCATTTATTTTATCCATCGTGATCTTGCACCAATAGTAATATGTTATTTTTCAGCATTGAAACTTATATTTAACAATTAGTCTTTGCTCTTTTGATTATTAAAAATTATTAAAATTATAAACCCATTGTATATGTATTCTACCAATAATCTAGGACTAACATTGAAGAACAAGTAAGCCTAGCTCTATTTGTTAGTAGCTCTTTTTAATAACGAAATTATCAGAGGACTTATTTATCGTGACATATATATATTAAGAAATCACCAATAAGATTCCAAAGGTTGTTAAGGTTTTTGCATATATGTATACTATATTAAAAGCACGAAAGTCTTTAGCGAAATATTGTTCACCCTTTTTACCCTTTAAAAAGTTACTTTCACATTTGACAAAATAGTCATTTAATAACTTTCCAAATATTTAGGATTTTGAAATAACAAATCTTTTCCATATTTAAGCTATAAGGAAGGCCACAAATGAAATATCGTTCGCCTCTTTACCCTTTAAAAAGTTATATTCACATTTGAAAAAATTGTCATTTAATAACTTTCCAAATATTTAGGATTTTAAATAATAAATTTTTTCCATATCTATGCTATAAGGAATTAAATTCAAATATCTAGGACTTCAATCAATTAACTATTCAAAAAAATATATATTAACTTTGAGGGAACATACTAACTTTAGTTGCTACAAGTTATGTTTTTCTTTCTTTTCTCTTTTTTTTTCCTCTCTCTTAATTTACTTATACAACTATGTGAATTTTAATCTCCTTCTAATATCTCCTAATGAAGAAAAATATAGACAAAGTGAAAAATCATTTATGGATAAAATAAGAATTTTGACATTCTAGAAGATGATGATAATTATATTTAATATATACCTTTGGAAAACAAATGTTGTCAAAGATTAATCAAAATATAGCATTTTGATTCTATTTATGCGAAAGTGATTCGTAAAATTAGAATAAATTTTATGTCAGTATCTCGATTGAGATAATTAGGAACATTTATGAGATAAAAATTTTACTTTATTTAGTTAGCTATATAAGATCAATAATAGTAAATATTTTAGGAGCCTACACTTTTTCTTCAATATTTAATCTATAATTTCATATATCTTTTGAAATGTTCACTCATAATAAAATACACGAGCACCAAAAGACTAGTTCAGAAAATATGATAGTTGCATTTACTACTTGCTAGTAATTAGGAGACATATTAACCACCTTAACCCACGTGATTAGTTAAGAGTAGGAGTAGGAGGACCCCCGCCTCTTGAGGAATGTTCTTTTCAATATAGTACGTAGCTCTGCATTCATTGTTCTCTTTCTGCGAATGTGTATGTCGATTGAAAAAGAATTTGATTGATCTACTAATTGAACTCAATCCAACAGAGATTAGAATATTTTATCTACAAAAGGATAAAAATAAAGAAATGGATTTCTTAAAGAAGAACGACACGAAAGTGGAATGCCAGAATCAGATTACCATTAGAATTGCATCTATGTCTGTTTACCTCTTAGGTTTCTTCTTAGCCATGTTCTTGTGCAACTGTGTCCACCTTCTGCTTCGCCCTCTTTCCCAACCTCGTATAATTGCTGAATCCATTGTAAGACTCTCCTTACCCCCTTCACCTTTTGATCTTCTATGTCATGTAATTGTTACATTAAAATTTCATGTACCGATTCTTGAATGCCTGTTATGATAGAATACTCATGTGAGACTTCTCAGATGTTACACCTGCGATACATGTTTCTTCGATTTCTCCAAGTAAAGCTTTTCATATCGCAATACCTATCGTGTCGGTTTGGCCTTTTAATTTTCCATTGTGATTGATCCCAAGATAATGACATCTAATATTTTTTATGCAGGTAGGGTTGCTACTTAGCAATCTTGAATTCGTGCGTAACAGGTTCTTAAACGACAACGAAGTACAACAAACTTTGAACTATATTGTGGACGCAATTATGGTGTGTCACATGTTTGTTGTGGGGTTAGAAATCGATCCCAATATATTCCTCCAATTGACACTCCCAGAAGCAAAAGTTGCATATTCTGGAGTGCTAACTACATTTGTCTTTGCTTGCCTCGTGACTCCACTTCTGCACATTTCTAAACAACCAAATGCTGTATTCGGTTCATGTTTAGCAATCGTACTTGCTGGAACAGATTCTCCCTTATTAACTCGATTAATCACTGACCTCAAAATTGGAAAATCGGACATAGGTCGATTTATTGTTGAAGCCGGAATACACTCTGATGTTGTCTCGATATTACTAATCACTATTGGATTTCTCATTTTCGATCCGGATAAAAACTTTCAGAATCGAAGTGTGAAAATGATGCTAAAGATGATGGCGATTTTGGTGTTTCAAACGCTGTTAGCATCAAAGGTAGTTCCTTCAGTTATGAAATGGGTGAATAATGAAAATCCTGAAGGAAAACCAATGAAAGGGTCACATTTAGTTGTGGCACTTGCTTTTATCATCTCAATATGTAGCATGTCACCTATTGTTGGTTTCAGCAAGGTATTGAGTGCATTCTTAGTTGGGCTTTTTATGCCAAGAGAAGGGAGAATATCAAAAATGATGATCGGCAAAGTTAACTATATTTTTAGGACCATATTCTATCCATTATTTTTCTTTTGGGTTGGCACAGAAGCTAGACTTTCAGAATTTGAAGCTGGCAAGATTGTTACATGGGCAAAAATAATTGTTCCTTTCCTAATTGCGACAGTTGGTAAAGTACTTGGTTCTGTGGTTTCTGGGTTGATGCTAGGATTTCATTGGCCAGAATCAGTTGCCACTGGGTTGCTACTCAATATCAAGGGCCATTTTCAAGTCTACTTAGCTATTAATGCTTACCGCGTAAGTCCTTAACATACATTTTTTTCTTCATTGCCTTTGAATGCAGATGAATATCATAAGTACCTTTAATTTTTTGTTCATATTTGCGTAATATTGCCTTTGAATGCAGATGAACATCATAAGTATGTCAACAAGTATTGTTTTGGTGTTTGTAACTTTCCTAACCATAATATACACCCCAGTGGTGGTCGCAAAAATTATTGAACGTGCAAGGAAACGCTCACCAACACAAAAAATGGCACTTCAATGGCTTAATCCAACGAATGAGCTTAGAATACTACTCTGCATTCATAGTCCTCAGAATGTTTTCTCGGCAATTAACTTCATGGAAATCTCTCAAGGGCCAGCAAATCCTGGAATAATGGTTTACTTAACTGATATGATTGAGTTAACTGATAAAATAGCAGCAACATTAACACAAGGACGTGGAGTTGGAGTTGGAGTTGATGTTGTGACAGTAACTGATCCTGCAGTGGTTGAAATGAGAGAAAAAATTAGCAAAGATGTTCATGCTTATTTAAGTGAGGATTGTGAAGGCATTAACTTACAAAGAATGATGGCACTTTCAACGATCAATAATATGCACCAAGATATAAGCATTCTTGCTGAGGACCTGTTGGTACATCTTGTTATACTTCCTTTTCATAAGAATCAAGAGGAAGATGGAAGACTCCATGTGGGTCATTCTGGCTTCCGGCATATCAATCGCAAGGTATGCTAGACATATCAACGGCTTGTTAATTTCTTTCATTCTTAAAATCATGACATCTTGCACAAATATTTTGAATATTAATTAGGTATAAACATAGTAAACAAATGGATCATCACATCGTAGAATAGTTAACTAATGAAAGACATAGTGTTGTGTGTCTGCTGAAATGGTTTTGTGATGATTAATTTGGAATGCATATTATACATCATTCACATGTATACATACATCTAAGCATAAGAAAAAAAAATTCCTTTTGATAAGTATGCAGCCACTTTAATTTGTCAACACATTTTTAAACTTACTAAGTATGTCCGAGAATTTAGTTGCTTGCGAGGATTGTAAGTAATACAGCTAATAAATATGAAACCTAATAACTAAAAGCGCAGTTTCGCTAGAAAAATAACATACAAACTTAATAATCATCTACGAGATATCATTTATCTCCATTATATGTACGGGTAGTTGGATATTCCAAATTATTTGTTTGACATTTGACATTTTCATGTAGGTTCTTCGGAATGCACCATGTTCTGTGGGGATCTTAGTAGACAGAGGTCTTGGAAAAACCGTAATATCAAGATCATCTATTTCCCTAAATGCAGCAGTGATCTTTATTGGTGGAAAAGATGACAGGGAAGCACTTGTGTATGCAGGGCGTGTGGCGCGACACCCTGGAGTAAAACTGACAGTAATCAGGTTTCTAGTAGAGGTTCCTGGAGATAGTGTGTCATCAAGAGTTGGTAGAGCAAAATCCAATACCACTGAACATTTGGAAGAAATGAAGATTGATGATGAATGCTTTGCGGAATTTTATGATAAACATGTTGCTGGAGGACGTGTTGCGTATGTGGAGAAATACCTTGTCAACTCCGGACAAACATTTTCTACATTAAGGTCATTAGAAGGGCAATATGGTTTGTTTATTGTGGGACGTGGTGGGAGGGTAAATTCTGTTTTAACAGTAGGGATGAGTGATTGGGAGGAGTGTCCAGAGTTAGGTCCTATTGGAGATATTCTTTCTGCTTCTGATTTCTCAGTAACTGCCTCAGTTTTGATCATTCAACAACATAGTCTTAAAGGAGAATTAGATGGACTTCATGATGAATTCTCAATTATGTAACATGTACATATTCAAGTTATAACATAGTAGGATTTCCTCCAACCAAAGTCCTCCAAATTTAAGACTCTGCTAGCTCGTCCTTGAGCAAAAGTTAGAGAAACGCAAAAGAAAGACAGATCAACAAGATAAAACTAAGCATGTGTTACAACTTTTAACTTAAATGGCACACTAATTACCTCGTCGGTTATTATTCAATATTGTAAGAAATTAACATAAGTTTAACATTTATTTGCACAGTTAATCAGATTATGCAAACTTTTGACAACTTACCAAGTCACATCTGAATTTCATAATCTTGCTTTTTATACTGCATGGGCTAAAAATTACCATAATTATATATGGACCTAGTCGACATTAAGAAAGCCTTCGAGGGCTGCCACGTGTCATCGATTTGGTTTCAAAAGCTCGACGTCACGAGGTCGAGATGGCTCAACAGAGGACGAGGACAAGCACTACCTTTAGTGAAGCAGTGACGGCTAGTTTTAGAAACAAGATCCCCAAAGAATATTCAGATGAATATTCCCCCAGTTGTATTATTTAGGGTTTTGTGGCTCATGTACCCTTATAAATAGGAAGATATGTAGTTATAGTGGGGATTGGAAACTCATGGTAAAAAATAATACATTGACATTCTCTGAAGATTCTTACTTTATCTTACAAATAGAAAATCCACATTTTTCTCAGATTTTTATCTATCCCTTCTCCCACGATCCAGGAGGATCCCAATATTCAAAGGCTTATCATCATCTATCTTTGTCTGAGGGATTATTAAGGAATCTCACCCTTTTCGGATGACCCACATCTATTTATTTACTTGAATACTATTTATTATTATTTATTGCTGCTCAAATAGCACACGTGAGATCTTACTGCAAAAATATTTGCTCTATCTTTTGAATATTAATATTGGCTAAGATTAACCCCAACTTTATTATAGAATTCGATTATATAAGCCTAGGTCTAAATTTTGGGTAATAGATGTACCACCCGCGACTAATGTAGATCATCATTACACCAAGGCCACTTAATAAAGGGTGACGATTGGGGGTTTAACGCAATATTTAGAAATTTAAAGGAAATGTTAAAAACAAAAAGTTTGCCGTAAAACAATAAGCAATTTGAGAGAGTCAAAAGGGAAAACAATTTAGATGTTCAGGGGAAGGTATCTTCTTCTTCTTTTTTTCTTATCCTTCCTCTCTTCTCTTCAACTTAATTACCAGCAGAATGAATGATGTTAATGGCTGCTTCTCTCATAGAATAGTTTCTTCTCTTCATAGCAAGGCCTCTTCATCGACTATCAATCAAAATAGCCCACAAGATACTTCTCCAAAAGGTATGCAAGTACAATAGCAAAGGGCATGTCACGACCCGAAAATTCCACCTTCGGGACCGTGATGACGCCTAACATTTTACTTCCATTTTCATATATATATCAAGTTATACGATAATAATGAACCGAAATAACTAAAATAAATTTTGAAGTAAAGTGCGGAAAACCATACCAACTGAAATGTCTAATACAGCCCCAATTT
Organism: Nicotiana undulata; assembly: GCA_005239495.1. Classification (NCBI taxonomy): domain Eukaryota; kingdom Viridiplantae; phylum Streptophyta; class Magnoliopsida; order Solanales; family Solanaceae; genus Nicotiana; species Nicotiana undulata. The sequence goes on from MDKH01125045.1 coordinate 30,722, forward strand.
GGTGTCACAAGTGCACGAGCTACTAGAAGTTCTGCAAAATAAAGTCTGAATAAATACAATTGTTTTGAATGAAACGAACAGTAAATGAGGACAAAGAAAGGGAACTTCAAGGTCTACGGACGTCAGCAAATCTACCTCAAGTCTCTGAATGTGATAATCCGAGCTAGTGCACCTCACGTACAGCTGGGACCAGTACAAAAATCTGCACAAGAAGTGCGGAGTGTAGCATGAGTACAACCGACACAATGTACTCTGTAAGTGTCGAGCCTAACCTCAACAAGATAGTGAGGAGGCTATGATAGGAATCGCATAATTATACCTCTACAACCATAGATATATGTACCAAATAGCAACAAGATAGAGATTTAATATGTATAACTGAGAGGGGACATGCTAAATAGGGACAAGATACTGTAACGACCCGACCGGTCATTTTGAGCATTTTAATGTTGATCCCCTAATTTATTCTCCCTCTATGTTATATTGTGGTTACGTGACTTTCCGAGGTGATTGGTGTCGGGTTCGGGAGAGTAACGGAGTGAAATGGGACACAAAGTCCCTAAATTAAATGACTAAGTCGTAGGAGTTGACCGTAGTTTGACTTGTGCGAAGACGACTCCGGAATGGAGTTTTGATGCTCGGTATGGTGATTTGAGTCTTAGGAGTGTGTCTGTATGTTTATTTGGGGGACCGTAGGTCATTTCAACGTTAATTGGCAAAAGTTGAAAAGTTGGAAGATTGTGGAGTGTTTGATCGGGAGTGGACTTTTTGATATCGGGGTCTGATTCTGATTTTGGAAGTTGGAGTAGGTCCGTAATGTCATTCATGACTTGTGTGCGAAATTTGAGGTCCTTCGGACTTGGTTTGATAGGGTTCACCCTCAAATGTAGAAGTTAAAAGTTTATAAGTTCATTAGGCTTGAATTGGGATGCGATTCATGTTTTTGATATTGTTGGTTATTACTTAAGGCCTCGAATGAGTTTGTATCATATTTTAGGACTTGTTGGTATATTTTGTTGAGGTCCAGGGGGCCTTGGGTGTGATTCGGACCATGTTATGCACATTTTGGATCGTTGAGGAGTTGATGAATCTGGTGCTTCTGGTTTCCATCAATGCGATCACGTGGTTTGAACCACGATCATCAAAGGGTTTATTATGGTCTGATGGTTTTTACTCTACACGTTCATAGAGAGAAGGAATATGATCGCAGAGGTTTGGCTTATAGTTAATCGTGAATGCGTGGTGGAGTTCGCATTCACGAAGAAAAATTGGTGAAGCTGGAGGCTGAGGCAACTCTGCTACGCGATCACGTATCCTATGATGCGAACACGATGTTGAGGTAGTTTGTTATCCGCGTTCGTGAGTGCTTTTGCGCGATCGCGCAGGGTTAAGTTGCGTTGGGCAGAAATTTGTCTTACGCGATCGCGGGTAGATTTACGCGATCGCGATGTGTAAATAACTGGGCAGCAGAACTTAAATTTAAAAACGAGGGTTCATTCTCTTATTTCACATTTAGACTTTGAGAGCTCGGATTAAGGCGAGATTTTGAGGGATTTTCAGAGGAAGTATTGGGGTAAGGATTTTTAACTTATTTTTGATTAAATTCCACTAATCTATCATTGATTTGATCGTGTAATTAGAGATTTGAGGTGGAAAATTGGGGGAAAGTGTGGAACTTAGACCAAGGTTTTGGATTTGAAAGGCTAAATGAGGTCGAATTTGGATAATTGTTGTACGGTTGGACTCGATATCGAACGGGTGTTCAGATTTTATAATTTTAGTCAGGTTCCGACACGTGTGCTCGAGTCGACATTTTGGAGTCATTTTTCAATTCTTTGCTTAAGCCATAATTTCATTATATAAGTTAGTTTCCTATAGTTATATTTATAATATGAATTGTTTTTTCTAGATTCAAGCAGTTTGGAGTTGGAAAATCAAGGGAAAGGCCTTATAATTGATTGATTGAGTGTGGTTTGAGGTAAGTGACTTGTCTAGCCTTGTGTGGGGGAAATTCTCTTAGGATTTGGTATTGTTGTTATAGTTTGTGATATGTGAATGTTGTGTACGCGAGGTGACGACTGCGTACACGGGCTAAATGTTGAAATTCCGGTTTTTGCCACGTAGTTTCCATTTCATGCCCTAATTGAGTTGCTTTAGCACGTTATAGTCATCATGTTTAGACTAATTTCACATGTATACTTGTCTTATATATCTCCTATTTGCATCTTGTATCACATGTTTAGTTGAATTACTTTCTTCTTTTGATTTCCGTAATCATTACTTAAGTGTGGAATTCTTTACTTGAAATTACTATCCTTGAAATATCTTGCTTTTGAGTTCTGTGTTGAATTGCAAGGTCGTGGTTCTTTTGAGGCAAGGTGTAAGTTGGAAACATCATTTATTTAGTTTTTGTGTCTTGGATTTAGTGTTATTGTTGAGGTGATTGTTTGGTTGTTTGCACGAAGTTTTTGTCGTGATGTTGTTATTGTTGCACGAGGTTTTTGTCGTGTGGTTGTTACTGTTTGCATGAGGTTTGTGTTGTGCCGTTGTGAATATTTATACGCACAGCTAGTAGGGGAACTACTAGAAGCCCTGCAGTGTGATAAAGTGGGCTAAAAGGCAAGGTGCTATTTCGAGAAAATGATTTTCAAAACTAAATGTAAAGGCTCCTGCGGTGATATAAGGAAAGTGAGCTATTTTATGATTTGGGACTACGCAGGTGTGTCCCTGTTGATCTTCTTTATTTGTTGTATTGTTTGGTTGTTGTTTCCTTAACCTGTAAAATTCTTGTTTTCCTTTCGTGTTGTGTTAGCTTTCCTTGATTTCGTGTTCTTACTTCCTGTAAATTCTTTATTGTTCACTTCCCTGTCATTTTCATTATATCATTATATCTCCTGTATTGTTTCTTATTATCTCTAGTAGGGCCTTGACCTAACCTCGTCACTAATCTACTGAGGTTAGGCTTGGCACTTACTGGGTACCGTTGGGACGTACTCATACTACGCTTCTGCACATATTTTGTGCAGAACCAGGTACATCCTATGAACCTCGGTGTTAGTGCGTTGTATGGTTTGCTTATTGGAAACTTTAAGGTACACCTTCCCGCGTTCGCATGCCTTGGAGCCCCCTTCTATCATGTTCTTTTTCTTATTTCTTTACATCTTCATAGATAATGATGTATAGGAGTGTTCAGTACTGTGTTTAGAGCTTGTGACTTGTATTTACACCAGGTTTTGGGAGATGTACATGTTGAGTAGCTGATTTTATTTTATATATTTATTGATGTTTAGCTTTTAAATTATTATTTCAGTTATTTCGCATGTTTGTTAGGCTTACCTAGTCTTAGAGGCTAGGTGTCGTAACGACATCCTACGGAGGGAAAGTGGGATCGTGACAGATACGATAACTAAAACATGAACGACCACAAAAGATAGTCAAATCAATCATCAACTAATAAAGACAAATAACACAGAATAAGGATGGCACGACATCACCTTCGTGATTTTACTCTCAACATTTCCATGAAATGATGACATAAGTAGAATGAAATGGCACGACATCATCCTTTGCGCTTTTACACTCGATTTCCCATGTGACAATGAATAATTGATATAATGGCAAAGCATATCCCTTCATTTTTTATCTCTCTGCTTCACTATGTATTAATCAATGAATGAAGTAATAAAATGGCACGATCTCGACCTTCGTGATTTAACACTCTCCCACCATGTAGTAATGAATATAAAAATTCGGGAGATAAATAATGCAAAGGATGTACTTTACGTCAATAATGATTCCAAGATACCAAACCTCAACTTCCAAAATACTCAACCATCACAATTAATCCATAAATATGGCAGGAACGATAAAATAAGTAATGATCTAATCTAAAGCATGGATGTCATAACTAAAGAGGCAATAAATCACAATGAAACAAGTTCTACCCACATGCTTTAACCAAACAACAATGCATAAGTACTCGTCACCTCACATATACGTTGTACCGACACATTAAACACGTAGAAAATAGGAAAACAAGTCCTAATATCTCAAGTCATGGTTAATCACGACACTTACATCGCTCCGTGACCAATTCAAAGTTCAACTAAGGCCTTGCCTTTCGAACAAGCCTCCGAAACAACAAAATCTAGAAAATTATTAACCAAATGATTCAAAATAAGCGTTAGAAACTATCCACAAATGGAAAAGGTTCAATTTAGATCATTATTGGAAAAAACAAAATTCAACCCCGTGCTCTCTTAGTCAAAACCTGAGGTTCGGATCAAAACCCATTCACCTCTGAGCCTGGTTATGCAATTCAATTCGAAATCTGAACTCAATCAAGGTCTAAATTAATATTTTACAAAAATTCCTAATTCTACCCAAATCCCTAATTTCTACCATGGAAATCCTAGATTTAAGGTTGAAATCTTATAGAATATAATGGGTAACTGAAAAAAAAAAAAAGAATATTAGAGTCACTTACCAATAAATTGAGGAAGAAAAGCTTTAGGGAACATCGCCTCTAAGGTGTTTAGGGTTGAGAATTTGAGAGAATGGGCTAAAATTCAATTTTTCTCAGCTTTTGTCCAGGCGCAGATGTTACAATTGCAATCCAGTGTTCGCAATTCCGATCCCCGCAAATGCGAGAATAGCTTCGCAAATGCAAAGAAGCCAACATCTCTTCTATGATTGCATTTGCGATGATTTGTTCGCAAGTGCAAACTCTCGGACAAATCATCGCAAATGCAAACTCTGGGACTCCGCAAGTGCGACCTTTGCAAATGCGATCTTTTGCTAACCCAACCCCTGTCCGCAAATCATGCCTCATAACACCTATGAACCTTCTTGTGAATCATACTTCATGAGCCTAACAGTTCCATAGCCTCCCAAAGATAAGTACATACGTCTCCATGTCGATCCGCGAGACTCTACTAAACCTTCTTGTGACTCGTAACACCTATGAACCTAGGGCTGTAATACCAACTTGTCACGGCCCCAATATTCCTCCGTAGGATGTCGTGACGGAACCTAGTCTCTAATACTAGGTAAGCCCAAACAGCATGCGGAAACAATAGATAAAATCTTAGAATTTCAAAACTCCAACAATATCGTTAATAAAACTGTAACCCAACACGTACAATCCAAAACCTAGTGAGGTATAAGTTATAAGCTTTAGATACAGTACCGAATAATCATGTACATCATTGTCTATAAAAATTTCAAGGATCAAGGGAGAACATGGTAGAAGGGGACTCCGAGGCCTACAGATGCAGGCAAGTGTACCTTGAAGTCTCCAAACGAAGAAACTCAACTTCCTAATAATAGGACCGATACGATGTACCTAGATCTTAACAAAACATGTGCAGAAACGTAGTATGAGTACACCACAACAGTACCCAGTAAGTGCCAAGCCCAACCTCCGTAGTGTAGGGATGAGGTTAGGTCAAGGCCATACTGGAGATAATAAGAAATAAGACAGAAGATATAATAATATAATGATGATTACAAGGAAATGAAACACTAAAGAATTTACGGAAAGATAACAACACTGAATCAAGGAAGCTATACAACCCTAAAGAAAAACAAGTATTTTACATGTCAAGGAAAACCACAACCAAACAAAGTACAAAAAATAGAGATAGATCAATTGGGGAACTCCCGAACTACCGCCTCATAGTCCCAAATCATAAAAGTAAATCACAGCCTTTCTTTATATCACCGTGGGGGCATTTACATTTAGTTTTGAAAATCATTTTTTTTTTCGAAATAGCACCCCGCGTTTTAGCCCACCTAATGACATCGAATGGCTTCTATTAGTTACCCTACTAGCCATGCGTATCAAGCCCATATTATATCGGCGCATGCGTTTCAACACCCACACCTTATACCACCGTATGCGTATCAATAATCAAAACGACACGGAAGAAACCTCGGGAAAATAACCAAATAATCCTCCTAACAATAACACAAATGCCAAAACATAACTATATTTCACAATTTACACTTTGACTCAATAGAGACCATGACCTTTGCAATTCAACACCCTCAACACCAAGGTATTTTAAGGATATCAATTTCAAGTAAAGATCCCATAGTTAAATAATAAATACGGAATGAAAGAAAAGGCAAGTAATTCAGCTAAGCATGTTGTACAAGTTGCAAATAAGCGATAAGACAAGTAGACATGTGAAGTTAGACTAGGTACGATGACTAAACCATGTTAAAGCAAATGGATTAAAGCATGAAAGGAAACTACATAGCTAATAACCGAGAATTTCACATATAGCTCGTGTACGCACTCGTCACCTTGCGTACATGGATTTCACATATGAAATTTACCACAAAAATACCAAATCTTAAGGGAAATTCGCAACTCACAAGGTTAAACAAGTCACTTACTTCAAACCGCGCTAAATCAATCAACTAGAATGCCTTTCCCTTGATTTTCCAACTCTGAACGGCTCGAATCTAGCCAAAACAATTTCATACTATAAATATGATTATAGGAAACTAATTTAAATAATGTAATTATGATCATAGCAAAGAATTGAAAAATCGCCCCAAAAAGTCGACCATGGCCTACGTCTCGAAACCCGACCAAACTTACAAAAACCGAACACCCATTCGATATCGAGTCCAACCAAACAAGAATTATTCAAATCTGACCTCGTTTCGCCTTTCAAAACTCAAAACTTTAGTCTAAGAACTTCTAAACATTTCCCCCCAATTTTCCACCCCAAATTCCTAATTACATGATTAAATCAATGACAGATTAGTAGAATTTAATAAATAAATAAAAACGAGTTAAAAACTCTTACCCCAACAATCCCTATGAAAAACCCTTGAAAATTCGTCTGAAACCGAGCTATCGAAGTCAAAATTGTGTAATATGAAATAAACCCTTGATTTTGAAACTTAAGTCTACTGCCCAGTTATTCCATCTTTGCGAACACGGAAAATGCCTCGCGTTTGCGAAGCACAAAAATGATACTGCCCAGATTCCTCTTAGGAGAATGTGAGGGACCACTCGAAAATGCGGTGATCAAAGGTTCTCAAGCTTCGCGATCGCTAATACCTTCTTGCAAACGCACAAATCAACGCATAAGTCCTCTCCCCCCAAGTTGCCTTCCTTTTCGTGAACGCGTAACCCCGGCAGTGATCGTAGAGCACCAAGTCCTGACCCTTCGCAAACGTGTGGCCTACTTTAGGAACGCGAAGGGTAAACCTCCATAAATCTCTGAAGACTCTACACGAACGTGGGAACACCATCACGAACGCATAGAAGAAAACCAGAACTGACAAAAAGCAGCAACTTCGGCTATTCTTCAATGATCAAAAATGCGCCGATTATGGTTCGTATCATACCCGAGGCCCCCGGGACCTCAACCAAGCATACCAATAAGTCCTAAAATGATATATGAACACACTCGAAGCTTCAAATCACATCAAACAATACTAGAATTACGAATCGTGCATCGATTCAAGCCTAAGAACTTATGAACTTCCGAATTCCGAAACCAACGCCGCTTCATACCAAAACAACTCCGATTAACCCCAAATTTTGTACACAAGTCATAAATGACATTACGGAACTATTTCAACTTCCTTAATTGAAATCCGACCCTGATATCTGATCCTCTCTCACCCACACTACTATTAGAATAGGAAGATAAGAGTCGGTGCAGCTTTTACCCGAAAGGTTGGGATCGAATCCTCAGAGAGTTATGATTTGGAGTCGAGTTTCTAGGTGATCTAGCAGTGGTTCGTGCTCTTGATTGCACTTTCCATAGTTGTTGGTTTTGTACTATAATTATGATTTATACTAATGATAATTTCGATTGAACTACTATTATCTTTTTGGATTGTTTTCTAATTGGATAAAGGCACTAGGGTTACGACTTTTACCTAGGAGAATAATTAACGGATTCTAATATCTAAGGCAAAGATGTTATTCGGGGAATTATGATATATACAAATGCTCCAAAGTTACCCACTCTATACCTCTCGATAGTTTGAGTGGTTATGCCTAATTGCCTTTCTTAATGTCAATTGGGTGTCAAATTTGCACAAGCAATATGGGCTCAAGTAGGGTTTTACTCTCTCGAGGTTTAACCCGTTAAATGGGACTATCAATTCTCATGATTTCATCTCAATTCCTTGTTGGGTTGATTTTCTAGACTCAAGTCCTCTTTCTCAGGAAGGACCCAAGTCAATTGAACACCAATTAGTGTTTTCAACCACTAATCTTAACAATAAAACCACAAATCAACCCAAATATCCATAACCCATAACATCTAATCCCTAATTTAGAGAACCCATTAATTACCCACACTAGGGTTGAGCCACAACCCTAGCTCATGGGTTTATCTCCTCATAATCAATGAAGAAATCACAGAAATAGATGAAGCAAAACCCATATGATTGATTATAAAATAAAATAGGAAGATTCAATGTTGAATTCTAGCCAAAATTGCTCAAAAAGATGAAAAGAAACTATTCACGAGCTGCCCACAATATCTGATACAAAGCTTTCCCTAAAGAAAATACAAAAGAAGCTATTTATACTCAGCCGAAAATTCCGAAAAAAATGCCCCTGCGGGGTCACCGCGGACCGCGTAAAATGGACCGTGGCCGCGATGAGACTTTTTGGTCTCAAAAAATTGATCTCTAAACTTGGCCACCGCGGTCCACGGAAGTCTTCTGAGCTTTGATTGCCTGTGTCTCTGAACATCATGACCGGGAATCGCGTAAAATTGACCGCGGTCTACGGTGCTCTTGGCCTTCAAACTTGGCTCTCTGAATCTTCTCACCGCGGTCCGCGTAGAATGGACCGCGGCCGCGGTGGACTTTTCCTTGAAAACGGCCCTCTGAACCTCACCACCGCGGACCGCATAAAGTGGACCGCGGTCCGCGGTGGTCACTTTGACTTTGACTTTTGGTTGTTCTTGGTACTTGTGCAAGTTTCACTCCTTTTTAGCAAATCTTTGACTATTTGTCATCCTTTTTGGCTCAACCCTGCAACAAGCACAACACGTAAGCCTTTGGGACTATTTTGTGTACAATTGCATCCAAAACTCAAGCAAGACAGAGCGTAAAACAAGGTAAAAATCCCTAGTTATCAACTCCCCCAAACTTAAGCTTTTGCTTGTCCTCAAGCAAACAAAATAAGACCCACCCCTTTTTGAGTAATTCCAAGAAAATTTGGTTGTTCTAAGGTAACCTCTTCTAGCATCAAATTGGATCAACAATTGTCCTCAATGCAAATGAATCATTAACAACATTTGACCCTTTTAAAACCATGGATTTAAGTGCGACACAAGAGCATCAAGAGTTGACTCGACTCATCAACGAAACTCTTACTATCACTTTGTTCATTGTGGAACCCAAACTCATACTCCTCAACTCTCCCTAAGGAAACCTCACTTTAAGATTGTAATACTCAGAACAAAGATAACAGGAGTTCACTCATCTCTCTCAAAGAAAAGACTCAAGATCGGCTCAAAGTACCATAGGCTTGCCCCTTATGTGAGTCACCACTAATGTAAGCTTCATTCAACTCAAGATCATATAGGACTTTTGTGGGTAAATGATGAAGGCTTTTGGTTAAAGGTAGGAAACATTTGGTCAAAGTGAGTTCTATATTCCCTTAAGCACTTCATTTATTTTACATTCTCTTGACTTCTTGAGTCATTTAGTTCTTTCTGAGGGGTTAGAGAGACACACTGTCACTCCTTTTTGTTCATTTCAATCATTTTTCTCCTTTCCAAGCATTCCACACATTTAATCTCTTTTCTTTTCATTGGTCCCCTTTTATTTCTTCTAACTTGTTCATTCTTTTTGGCTTTTTGATTTTTTGTTTTCTTTCTTTTTTTTTCATTGCCTTTCCTTTTCTTCCTTCTTGTACCTTCTTTTTCACTTTGTTGCATTCCTCGTCTCTCCCCCAAACTTACGTTTTTGCTTTGTGCTAAGGGAAGAAGGGGTGCCAAGAGAGGGTTAAAATTGGTACAGGCTTGTATCATGGCTTTTTGAAAGAAAAAGGTCTAAGGCTCAAAGGGGTTGACTAGGGAAATTGTCATTGGGAGGCTATGGAGAGGTTCAAGTCACTATTCGGATCAAGGAGAGCCTATAATCACCTCTTAAGCCAAACTTCACTTATGATTTCGCCTAGACAAATATTTAGGGCAAGTTCTAGACTAATGGCACGGGACTTGGACTTGCAATTCAAACTCTCACCACTCAAGCTATGGGATCGCTAAAGAAACAGAGTCGGGGCCCACAACGACCTCAGTTATGCTTTGAGCAACACAATGGTCCCAAAAAACCATTTGATGATTATCGGTCAACACAAGAGTCTCAAGGTCACAACTTTCACCATCCTAAATACAACGATTTGTTTTTTACCATAGGATCAAAGGAAAATGTGTTAGGCCCAAATGAAGCTTTGCTTGAGGCACCTCTATTCACTAGCTATTAAAAATAATCAAAAAGAAAAATAGACTCAAATCCTTAAGAAGGTTGTCACACCATCCATCCTCGGGAAGAGCCACCCGGTTCACACAAATTCTACCTTTGGAAAGAACCGTGGCATTAAGAAAACCAAAGATTTATTGCACGCAAAAAATTCAAAACAAGTAGCTATGAAAGAGAAATATATAAGTTATAAAAAAGGAAAAATGCGTAAAGTAAAATGCGTAAGATATAATGAATATGTACATGAGGTAATTTATTCGAATATACATAAGGGGGGTGAATATATACATTAGAAAGTAACTTTATGTACAGAACAAAAAGTGCAAAATACTAAAAGTACTGAAATAGTAAAGTTATTTACATACCCAAATCAAAAGAAAGCATAATAAAAAGAAAATATTATCTGAATTATACAGTCATCCATCCAAATATATCAAATCAAAATAGGGCCACTCCCCCAACTGAAAAGTAGCATTGTCCTCAATGCTAACTTAGCAGAATAAGCACAAAGTGTAAGGAGAAAGAGAGTAAAGAGAAACTCCATATTGGCCCTCTGCCTGTGTGGGATCCTCAGTGTGGGTCCCGGGGTCTGTGGACTGTGGGGGAACCTGTGACTGGTCCCCAGAGCCATGTGCCTCCGTCTGGACCTGGACTTGGACCTGCACCTCCTCTGTAGTTTGGGCTTGTGCTGGTGGGTCTGCCAACTCTATCACTAAGCCCTTTGTACGTGGCATCACTCTCCTTCTCTTGGATGGCCTCTCAATCTCTGGCTCTCGCTCAGGCTGGGCAGCAGGGTCCTGAAGCAACATGCCCAATGGCAGGTGATCCTCCTTTAGCTTATCAACCTCCTTCCTAAGCTCCTTCACTGACTCTTTTGATGCACGGGTCTTTTTTAGCCTCTTTGTCTCCTTTGCAAGCTCTTTTAATGCCTTTCTGTGGGAGTCAACAGCATCCAGAATCATCTTCTGGTTGTAAAGGATTTTCTTATGGTTGGCCAGAAGTTCCTTGATAGAATCCTCAACTGACTGGGGTACCTGTGGTGGAAGGGGAGTAGTCTGGGCTGCCACAAACGTAGAAAGTACAGAAAGCGTAGAAGTAGTTGCCTGCATCCAGTTGTTGATACTGGCCAGTGACTAGATCAGTCTGTGGGCAGTTAGAGGATATGCCCGAGATGCAGGAATGCCTGGGTCAGCTAAAGTGGAGGGTCCTGGAGCACTCTCTAGGATGGCAGACTCGGGCTGAGAAGGTTCCACAACAACCACTGGCTCTTCAGACTAGCCAGTGGAAGCAATGGACTTACCCTTGAACTTCTTTCTCTTTGGGTTTTCATCACTCTGAAGATCGTACCAAGAGAACGGAGCTTTGGGCTTCACCTTCGTGTCAAAATTCCTTTTTTCTGCTCCTTGGTCCTCAAAGTCCATGGTCAGGAAGTTTGGGAAAGGGTAAGCTCTATCACCTTCATTTACCACCCGGTTGATAACGGTGGACATGACATTCCCAACATTAATCGGGTACCCAGCCATTATAGAAAAAATCAACACAGCCCGCCGGAGAGGAATAGAGTTTTCATGGAAGGTGGGGTCTAGCCGGCTACACACAAATGTCTCCCAACCTTTGGCCTCAAAATTCAATGTTCTCCTTAAAATTGTCTTCCCAGCTTGCAACCAGTCAGGGGTTTCACCTGGGATGGCCAAGTGCTACGCTAGCCAATGACGGGCCTCATCACCCGCACCCAACTTCTCTAGGTACTATGTCTCATCTACATCATCAAACTCCAGATATGCATTTAGTGCCGCCCCATCAAAAGGAACAGTGAGATTCCTCACCATGGTTGCCTTGGAGTCTTTCTTCAGATAGGCCAAATTTGTGTAAAACTCCTTGACGAGATGTTCATTGGCATCCGGCAATTAGCAAGAGAAGTAATCCCAACCCTTTCTTTCCCTGAATTGTCGTTTCACATTGGGGTTGAGTGGAAATAGATCCTTGATGATGAACCTGCGCTCCGGTATCAGTTTCCTCTCCTTCCACCATTCCCAGAATTTATGGAAGGTCGGCTCATTCATGAATCTGTCATGCCACACCATAGGATTCCTTGTTCTCTCAACTCCCCCAACTTGGGGTTCACCCCCTGTTTGTGGTTCATCTTCAGCTTCTTCATCTCCGGAATGTTCACCGAAAAGGGAAGTTGTGGGTGAGGTGGAGTCTGTATGGCCACTCCCTGCTGCTGAGCCTTCAGACGATTCTGAATTGGCTGGTGCTGGGGCAGGGGGAGAGCCAGAGGGCTCATTGGTCAATCTAAATCTCTTCGAGAACTGTGATGACCCAAAAGGTCATCCTAAGTAATTCCAGCTAAATCTGTGTTTCGAGACCCGAAAGCCTCCGTTAATCTCACCTAGATATGTGTGTGCAGCCAGGGCATGTAGCGGAGAAGCTTCTATGTGAAAATTTGATAAAAATAGAATTTTTGAATTGAATAATTGAATAAAGTTGACTTTGGTCAACATTTTTGGTAAACGGATCCGGACCCGTGATTTGACGGTCCCGGAGGGTCCGTAGGAAAATATGGGACTTGGACGTATGCCCGAAATCGAATTCCGAGGTCCCAAGCCCGAGAATAAATTTTTAAAGAAAATTATTTTCTAAAACTGATAAAGGATTTTGGAAATGAATAATTATGTGAAAACTGTGTTACCGGACCCATATTATGGATTCGGAGCCTAGAACAGGTTTATTATATGTTACGTGACTTATCTATGAAATTTGGTGTAAAACGGACTCGAAATGACGGGTTTTGGATAAAAATCAGAATAATTAAACCTTATGAAGTTTTAAGAAACTTCTATGAGTTTTGAGGTTTAATTCATTGATTTTGATTATATTTTGATGATTTAAAAGCTTGAATAAGTCTGTAGGATATTTTGGGAGTCGTGTGTGTTTTTGGTTTTGAGACCCGAGGGCTCGGGTGAGTTCCGGGTTGGAAGGGTAATTAGTGTGGCTTGGGTTTTGTTCTACGCGAACGCACGGGTACGATCGCGAACACGGAACTATGGAGGTAATGTTCTATGCGAACGCGACGCCCCTCTCGCGAACACGTAGTGTTATAGGGTGGGGTCTGCGGTCAGGTAGGTTTGTTCTTCGCAAACGCGGGCAGAGGCTTGCGAACGCGGAAGGTTAGGGAGTCAGACCTTAATTTGGGGTCGGATCTTGAAACAAATTATATATTTTAACTCGTGGGGTTATGGGTGATTGGGTTTTGGTCCGAACCTCGAGTTCGGACCAAGCGGGCTCGGGGTCAATTTTTGATATTTTGGGAAGAATGATAGAAATTGAATATCTAGGCTATGGGATTGTGTTATTGAGTCTTTATTGATATTATTGAATTAATTATGCCTAGATATCGTTGTTTCGGAGTCGGATTATAAAGGAAAGACGGTCTTAGAGGGTTGATTGCTATACTTTGGACCGAGGTAAGTGTCTTGCCTAACTTTGGTGAGGGAATAGGTATTATTTGCTATGTGCTAAGTGATTATCTTATTCATTGCATAGGTGAGGTGACGAGTACCTATGCAATGTGTGTCAAGCATGCCCGTGAGTCTATTTTGATAGAAATTGCAGTATTTCTCCCATGTTTTACATACTATGAGATTGTCTCTACTTGGTAATTCATTCTTGTTGAAAGTATTGGATGTGAGTTTGAGAAGTGTTGATACGATTGATAATCCAAGTGTAGAGTATACGATTGAAGTGATTGGTTATAGCTGAGACCCTTGCCGGGCATTTATTGAGTTATTAAATGATGTTTTCCCCTTGCCGGGTGATTTGAACTGTCTATTTCCACTATGTTGTACTCCTTGCCATTATATCTGTTATTGTCTGGTGAGGAAGAGTGTAAATGCATGAAGGGTGATGTCGTGCCATGATATTTGATTACATTGCATAGTGAGGAAGAGTGTAAAGCACGAAGGGTGATGTCGTGCCATGATTCATATTGATTATAAGCATGAAGGTTAATGTTGTGCCGTGACTTTTATTGATTATAAGCACGAAGGTTAATGTCATGCCATGATACATTTTACATTGCATTGTGAGGAAGAGAGTAAAAGCACGAAGGGTGATGTCGTGCCATTTGTTTATATTTTTGGTACTTATACTTGTTTCGTTGGCTATTGTGTTAGATTACCTCCCTTGATTACTTCTATCTGTCAATTTGACTGTTTTATTCAATTGTCCCCCCTTTACTGCTCCCGTATCCCCTACTTGTCTGCTTATCCCTTGCCTTGTATTATCCCTGTTACATGCTGTAGAATAGGACAGGTTATCGTTATTGTTAAGTCTAGCCTCGTCACTACTTCGGCCGAGGTTAGGCTCGGCACTTACTCAGTACATGGGGTCGGTTGTACTGATGCTACACTGCACTTCTTAATGTTGTGCAGATCCCGCATCCGAACCCAGTGGACCGCATTGAGGGAGTCACCTTCAGTCCACCCAGAGCTTCAAGGTATACCCGCTGGCGTTCGTGGCCCTTGGTGTCTCTCCTGCATTTGGATTCCTCATTGTCTTACTTTTTCTCCTAGTTTCATGACAATTATATATTTCTTTTCAGACCCTGTATTTAGCACTCAGTTGAGATAGTTCATGAGGTTGTGACACCCCGGTTTTGGAATTATGCGATGTTGTTATCTTTACTATGTCATTACGCATTTTCAGAGTATTGTTACATTTCCGTCGTTAAAGTTATAAAGTATGTTGGTTATTTCAGTTAAGATTTGAAGAGTACTAAATTTTACTAATGTTGGATTGATTTAAAAATATTAACGTGTAGTTTACGTTGGCTTGTCTAGCGGGTTCAACGTTAGACGCAGTCACGGTCTGAAAGGTAGGATTTTGGGTCGTGACAAGTTGGTATAAGAGCTCTAGGTTGCTTAGGTCTCACAACTCACGAACAACCTTGGTAGAGTCTGAGGGATCGGTACGGGGACGTCTGTACTTATCCCCCAGAGGCTGCAAAGTTAGGATAACTTAACATTTCTTCATTCTTTGTCGTGCGATATACATTCTGAGTACTGATGAGTTTCCATTCTACTCTCTCGCAGATGGCGAGGACGCGTGCTTCCCTTAGTTCTGCTCAGCAGCCCGACACTCCTGCTACAGCTCCTATGAGGGGTCGAGGTCAAGGACGAGGCCGTGCTAGAAGCCAAGGCCGGGGCAGGGCTCAGCCTAGAGCAGCAGCCCCAGTGGAGGACCCTCAGGTCGAGTCTGACGAGGAGGTCCTAGTTGCGGCAGTCCCAGTTGGATCGGCGCAGGTCCTAGAGGGGTTCATAGCTACCCCAGTGCTTCAGGATGCTCTAGTCCGCTTGGTAGGACTTATGGAGAGTGTGGATCAGATCGGTCTTCTTCCTGCTGCACCAACTAGATCTCAGGCTGGGGGAGGGACCCAGACTCCTATTATTCATACCCCAGAGCAGGTTGCCACTCAGTTTCAGACTTCAGCACCTCAGATAGCTAGAGTAGCTCAGTCGGGTATTATGGCACCGGCAGCCGAGGGTGCAGCTATGTCAGCAGATGCTCTATGGAGACTGGACAAATTCACCAAGTTATTCACAACTACATTTACCGGTGCACCATCAGAGGATCCCCAGGATTATTTAGAAAGTTTTTATGAGGTTCTTCGGAACATGGGCATAGTGGGGTCCAATGGAGTCGACTTCACTACTTTTCGACTATCTGGCGCAGCCAAGACTTGGTGGAGGGACTACTGCTTAGCCAGACCAGCTGGGTCTGAATCTTTGACTTGGACTCAGTTCACAGAGGTAGTTTTGGGGAAGTTCCTTCCCATTACTCAGCGAGAGGATCTTAGGAGGCAGTTTGAGCACCTCCAGCAGGGATCTATGTCTGTTACTCAGTACGAGACCAGGTTCATCGCTCTAGCCAGGCATGCATTGATGATACTCCCCACTGATCGGGAGAGAGTTCGGAGGTTCATTGAGGGATTGGACCAGCCTATACGATTCCAGATGGCTAGGGAGTCGAGTACTTATATTTCATTCCAGGATGCGGCCGATGTGGCCAGGAGGATTGAGATGATTTTGTCACAGGGAGGTGGTCAGGGGGCTGACAAGAGGCCCCGTGATTTTGGTAGATTCAGTGGAGCCTCGTCTGGAGGCAGGGATTCTTTCAGTAGGGGTTATCCACCCCGACCTTTTCAGTCAGCACTTTAGGTATCTCCTCGTGCACCGCCAGTTCATGTTAGTGCACCACCAGTATCTATCAGTGCACAGCCGCTTCAGAGTTACCAGGGCAGTTATCAGGGTCGTCAGGGCCAGTTTCCGAGTCATCAGCCACAGCAGCAGAGGTCTTGTTATAGTTGTGGTAGCCTGGGGCACATTGCCAGATATTGCCCCCGAGCTTCGAGTGGACCCCAGTATTAGGGTTCCCGTGCCTTGGTTCCCACAGTAGGTGCACCCTTACCCCCTCAGCTAGCTAGGGGTGGTGTTCGAGGTGCTAGAGGTGGTGGTCTGGTTCATAGAGGTGGAGCACATGCCACGAGGGGTAGAGGCCAGGTTGCAGCAGGTAGACCCAGGGATGTACAGATTGGAGGGGCTCAGCCCCGGTGTTATGCTTTTCCTGCTCGTCCTGATGCTGAGCAAAACTCTCAATGGAGCTCAAATGAACTACACAGTTACGGAGCAAGAGCTACTTGCGAT
>ML252088.1:0-19290 GCA_005239495.1 Nicotiana undulata
AGCACCCTGTAACTGATCAAACAAATCATCGATGCGCGGCAGAGGATACTTATTCTTAATGGTTATTATTTAGCTGGCGATAGTCAATGCACATCCGCATAGACCCATCCTTCTTCTTAAGCACCCCACGGTGACACACTCGGCCTGATGAACCCCTTGGCCAACAACTCCTCAAGCTGCTCCTTCAACTCCTTTAGCTCCTTAGGAGCCATACGATAGGGGGGAATGGAAATAGGCTGAGTATCTGGAGCCAAATCAATACAGAAGTCAATATCTCGATCTGGAGGCATGCCTGGAAGATCCAAAGGAAACGCATCCGGAAACTCTCGAACAACAGGCACTGAATCAGTGGTAGGAGACTCGGCGGTGGTGTCCCGCACATAAGCAAGGTAGGACAAACAACCCTTCTCGACCATGTGCCGAGCCTTTATGAAGGAAATAGCCCGGCTGGAGGCACTAACTGAAGAACCTCTCCATTCTAGTCCAGGCGACTCAGGCATGGCTAAAGTGACTGTCTTGGCATGGCAATCTAACACAACATGATAAGGAGATAGCCAATCCATGCCTAGNGGTGACCACACAAGACCGATAGACTCGGTCTACCACCACAGAATCACCCACAAGAGTGGACACATATAAAGGAGAACACAAGGACTCACGAGGGATATCCAGAAAATGAGCAAATATTACGGATACATATGAATACGTGGATCCTGGATCAAATAGTACCGAAGCCTCCGTACCACATACTGAGATAATACCTGTGATTACGGCGTCTGAGGCCACTGCATCTGATCCGGCCGGAATGGCATAAAATCTGGCTGAGGCTCCTGAAGACTGAACTCCCTCAGAGTGAACAGGAACTAACTGACCTCCTCCTGACTGGCCTCCCCCTCTAGGACGACCCCTGCCGACCTGTCCTCCACCTCGAGGCGGCCGGACTGCTGGTGCTGAACTCCTAGGCTGATAACTCTGCTGCACTGCCTTGCCCCGATACCTGGGACAAAACCTCCACGTATGACCCGGCTCCCCACACTCGAAACAACCTCCTGGTGCTACAGCCTGCTGCCCGAAAGAGGAAGAACCCTGAATAGCTGGAGGGCGGTGTGAACCCTCTGGTAAGGCACTGAAATAGGATCTAGAGGATCTCTGATGACTAGAATAATTGCTGGGTGCACCCTGGGTGGCTGGGGAATGATAGGAATGCTCTGTCATAGCGCCGAACTGAGGCCTCGATGAAATACCCCTAGGAGGTAGTGAGGGTGCTGAATATGAGGGCCTACTGAACTGGCCGCCTCCGAACTGACCTATACCTCTAGCTGGGCCACCCTTGAAGTCACCTGTGAACCTGGCCCTCTTGTCCTGCTGACCTGGCTGACCCTACTCCCTGCTCCTCATACGGTAACCCTCAATCCGTCAAGCTATCTCGACTACAAGCTGGTATGGGGTACCCATCTCTACCTCTCTAGCAATAGAGGCCCTAATACCTGGATGCAAACCTGCCACAAACCGCTGCACCCTCTCGGCATCAGTAGGCAATATCATAAGGGCATGGCGAGACAACTCGGAGAATCTAGCCTCGTAATCAGTCACTGACATCTTCCCCTGCTCTAGTCGCTCAAACTGACCCCGTAGCTCCTCCCTCTCAGAAGGTGGAATGTATCTGTCTAGAAATAGCTGAGCGAACTGATCCCAAGTGACAGGAGGAGAATCTGCTGGCCTGCTGAGAATATATGACTGCCACCACCTGCGAGCTCTGCCCTCTAACTGAAATGTGGTGAAATCCACTCCATGGGACTCCAAAATCCTCATGTTGTGCAGTCTGTCCCTGCACCTATCAATAAAATCCTGAGCATCCTCTCCCCGCTCACCCCCGAAGACTGGAGGGCGAAGTCGGGTCCATCTATCCAACATCTTCTGCTGGTCACCCTCTGCAACTGGCCTGGGCTCTGGGGCTGCTACTAGGCTGAACCCCTCCCACGGGCAGTGTGCCCGAGGTATGACGTGTTGCTGCTGCCTGACCTGTGGCCTGAGCAGTAGGAGTCTGGACTCCCCCTCCCGCCTGAGAAGTAGCAAAGTCGGCTGGAAATAAACCAGCCTGAGACATCGTGTCCATGAATCTCAGCATACGGCCCATGACCTCCTGGAAGCCTGGCCCCGTCATGAAATCCACTGGAGCAGGTGCTACTTGAGGCACCTCATCCCGCTCCTTTATAATAGGGTCCTATGGTGGTGCCACTGGTGCTCTACCCCTGCCTCTACCCCGACCTTGGGCAGTCGGGGCAGTGGTCTCTCCCAGACCAGGAACATTGGATACACGCGTCCTCACCATCTGTGAGAGAATAGAAGAATAAGTTTGAGTACATCATAGATTGCACGACATGATATGAATAAAGGGAAGTTTCCTAACACCCCATAGCCTCCTGAAGATAAGTATAGATGACTCCGTACCGATCCGCAAGACTTTACTGGGCCTGCCTGTGACTCGTGAGACTTACGTGAACCTAGTGGCTCTGATACCACGTTATCACGACCCAGAATCCTAATCTGAGTCGTGATGGCGCCCAACGACGGGGTTAGGCAAGCCAACACAAATTACACTAAGTGATACCCTTCCCATCTAATTAAACAAGTCAAAGATTTACCAGTTTATAACAACTAACATGATATTATCCTTGAGCGAAGGTAAAGTCATAGTAGATACAAAGCCGAAATAAAACATACACATGCCTGTACAACCCGAACCCAAAAGATATATATATACACTATGCGTGTGTGCCAGGAACTAGTGTCACGAGTGTCATGGGCAACTACTGAATATACAATGACTACAATATATACAGAGTCTCCGTCTGAATGAAATGGACAGAGAATATAACAAAAGAACTCCAGGGTGCTGCTAGGAAGTCGCCGGGAAAGCAGCTCACCGTGAAGTATGACCACGCTATCAATATCTAGCACCGGCCTGATAATCAGATGCGCCAGCCTCCGGACCTGTACAGTCAAGTACAGAAAGGAAAAGAAAGTGCAGCATGAGTACATATTAAATAAATATGTACCCAGTGAGTATCCCGCCTAAACTCGAAGAAGAAGTGACGAGAGGTCAACTCGATACTCACTAAGGTCCAACAATACTAACATATGATAAAATATAATGAAATACAGTAAGCATGTCAGGGAAAATAAGCAACCAGTATATATATCAAAAGCAGAAATCCAACAATCGCTGAACTAAACAATAAAGCACTTTCAAGGGTAAGACCACCGAACGATACAAAAATCACAAATTTTTTTGATCCGCCGTGGCGTACGGCCCGCTCCCTTAAGGTACCTTCTACACTCGCCGTGGCGTACGACCCGATCCCATATTCATTTCAATTTATTTTCAATACTGCCGTGGCGTACGACCCGATCCCATATATTTCATAATTTCTCAATTCCGTCGTGGCGTACGGCCCACTCCCATATATTTCACAAATCTTTTCAATTCCGCCGTGGCGTACGGCCTGCTCCCATATATTTCACAATTCTTTTCAATTCCACCGTGGCGTACGGCCCGCTCCCATATATTTAACAATTCTTTTCAATTCCTTCGTGGCGTACGGCCCGCTCCCATATATTTCACAATTCTTTTCAATTCTGCCGTGGCATACGACCCGCTCCCATATATTTCACAATTTCCTTTCAATAAAGCCTCGGAAGAATAACATGATGCAAAACATAATTTCATAGTACATATGGCATTACAATAATTCATATGAAGCATTACAAGGAAAACATATCAGGCATTACAAGAAAAGACATATAAGGCATTACGAGAAAAAGCATACAAGGCATGATGTGGGCCTAACTAGCCGGACATAACAATAATAGCCGCTACGTATGGACTCTCGTCACTTGGCGCGTACGTAGCCCCCAAAAAATTTACACATGGCATATACATCACTTATGGGGACAATTCCCTCTTACAAGGTTATAAAGGAGACTCACCTCGTGTCGAATCTACCCCTCGGACCACAATTGCGCCCGAAACTCCGAACTCTATACCCGAGGACTCACAACTAGTCAAAAGGTGTGAAATTAGATCCATGCATGCACAATGTGATAAATTATCTTAGCTATTTAATAAAGTCGCCATTCTTGAAGAATTTCCAAATTCCAACCCTGGTCCCTCATGATCAAATTCCGAAAATTCTTGAAGGGATCACTCACCCATAGCCTAAGGATCACTAAGGTGTGATTTCTACTTGACTTCATGGCCTAAAATAGAAAATAATAAAATCCTCAAGAACCCTAAAATTACTACCTAATTCTATGATTTTTAGATGATTTAGTAGTGAATTTAACTAGGAATTAATGTTAAAGCTAGAAGATTATGGGGTTTAACTTACCTCTTACAGTGGGTGGTCGTGGGAGGTGCTGCCCAAGCTTGGTTGCTCTCTAATGGAAGTTGATGGTGGGTAAAAATGAAGAAAAACCCGTAATTTGGACATTAAAAAGGGGCTGGCAACAGTGATTTCCGCACCTGCGACCTTGGGAGCGCAAGTGCGGTCCCGCACCTGCGAGAAAACCACCGCCCCTGTGAAAAAAGGGCCTGGGACCCAGGCATCGCACCTGCGGAGGGGTTTCCGCACCAGCGGACCCGGTCCTACGGAATTTGTTCCGCACTAGCGGACTTTGGGCAAGGGGGCTGAGGTCGCGCTTGCGGAGGAGGTTTGCGCACCAGCGGACCCGCTCCTGCGTAATTTGTTCCGTACCAGCGGAGGATCCGCACCTGCGGCTGGGCAGCCGCACCTGCGGTTACACCAGCAACAGCTGCACCAGCAGTTGTTTTAGCTGGTTTTTGGCCTCGTGTGGTGTCCGGGAGGCACCTGGGCCACCCCGAGCCCCCGTCCAAAAATACCAACAAGTCTGTATTCATGATACGGACTCACTCGAACTTCCGGAACATGGAAAACAACAACAAAACTCAAAATTCCACCCCAAAACCAAATTGAATCAAAACTAAGAACTTGAAATTCTAGAATTCACTTCAATGCGCCGAACCGGCCTAAACTACTTGGAATAACTTCAAATTTTGCAGACAAGTTATAAATGACATGACAGAACTATTCCCGATCTCGGAATTTCATTCGGACCTCGGGAACATAAAATCACCTTTCAAGCAAAAATTCAAATTCCTTAAAAACCTCAAAACTTCATTAACTCCAATTTTCCTCATTTTGATACGAAACCAATCAAATCAAGTCCGTTTCTTACCAAATTTCACAAATAACTTAAATAACACATATTGAACCTGTTACGAGTGCTGGAATCATAATACGGGCCTGACAGCACAGGTTTCACATCAAGGTTCATTTTCATAAGCCTTTAATATTTTTTTATAAAACAATTTTCTTTGAAAAAATTCATTTCTGGGACTTGGGTTCTCGGAATTCGATTCCGGGCATACGCCCAAGTCTCATATTTTCCTACGGACCTTCCGGGACCGTCGAATCACGGATCCGGGTCTGTTTACCAAAAATGTTGACCAAAGCCTACTTTATTCAATTAATTTTATCAAAAATTTAACTCTCAATCAAGTTTTCACATAAAGGCTTCCCGGCTACGCGACCGGGCTGTGCACGCACATCGAAGTGAGATTAATGGTGGCTTTCGGGGCCTCGAAACACAGTCTAAATTAGATGAACATAAGATGACCTCTTTTGGGTCATCACAGTGGAGCATATTAGAAGAAATTTATTAGATACACATAATCGAATTAAGTTCAGAAAATCATCACTTTATAATAATTAGAGATTGTTCTTGTAATGAAACCATTTAATGTAACGACCTCATCCATACCATAGAAAATATATCAAGAGACTGGGTCTCCACCTCTAGGAATCTAACCTCCACTTTCGACATTCCGACTCCTTTTTCCCTAGGCGGTCATGTAGTTGAGTTGTAGCTGTAATGGGGCACGTAGCCTGAGTGCTCTGATGAAATATGACTCTCCCAAGTCTAGGGCAATTTCTACCACTAGCCGACATAAAGTATCATCCTGCCCTGAGTCGTCCAAAATTTACAATCATTTTTGAGTCCTTTAATGAGTCTGGGGACTCGCCCTCTGTCTATACGAACCAACGTAGGAGTAAGACGGGTTAACTTACCGAACCTGATGACATATTCCGATACCGTCGTATGACCTGACGCCACCATGACTTCCACGCTGAGTAGACTTTTGTAGACTTCAAGTTGTTTGAATAACTCCTTTGGTACTGAGGTATAGTGTTATTAAGGAGGTAGACATACCGAAATTCCCAGCTTTATCTCTTGCAAAATACCCGGCCTTATACATTCCAAACCACAAACGATATGACACGCGGTCTCGCAATATATTCCTTGACAGTGGACTTCCCCCATGTGGCACGAAGTCATAGGTCACAGTACCTGATAATCCACGATGTTAAACTTCACAGCTCATATAAATCAACCCCGTTGCTTTACACTTATTCTCATGGTGTGCAATACTTCATGGAAGCGGTCACGAAAATCATGTGGGCCTTTCAAAAGATATACCACTTAAATGGAGTGGAACTTGTTTGGTAACTTGTCCAACCTCAATAAACGGACTAGTGCATCCTGCAACCATGGAGTGGCTATAAATCCTTCCGGAATCTGAACTAGTCCAACATAAACTGACTGAGCTAGAACCTCCGCATCTAGATCCATTCAAGACTGTACAATAGGTGCTGATGTTCGAGCTTTAGACTGCGCTCTGCTTCTGTCTCTTCTCTTGATCGTAGCTACCATTAGGGCTTCATCTCTTGTTCAGTCGTAGATGCTTCGCGTGTTGTCGAGATTAGTGAGAGGACAAGAGTAGGCAAGTTCAATCATCAATGATAAAATAAATTCGCACGATGGAGATGAAGAAATGTGGAGTTATTCCTAGCTTTGCAGCCTCTGGGGGGTAAATACAGACGTCTCCGTACCGATCCCTCAGACTCTACCAAGTTTGTCCGTGAGTTGTGAGACCTAAGAAACCTAGAGCTCTGATACCAACTTGTCGCGACCAAAAGTCCCACCTTCGGGCCATGACTGCGTCTAACATTGCACCCGCTAGACTATCCAACGTACACAATTACATTAACATATTAACACTGAAATAACAAAAATAACTAGAACATTTTATATTCCTCTTTAAGTGCGGAAGCAGATAAATTCTGAATTACATACAAATACCCATAACACGATTCGTTTACAATATCCCAGAATCTGGAGTCACTAACTCACGAACTGTCTATGAGATTACTAAATACAAGGTCCGAAGAAATAATACATAACTGTCTCAAAACTAAGAAAAACAAGACAGAATGGAAAGATAAGGATGGAGGAGACACCAAGGCCCACGAACGTCTGTGGGTCTACCTTGAAATCTCCGAAGTGGACTGAAGGATGCTCCTTCAATCAGTATCCACCGAGTCCGGCTGCGGGATCTGCACAACATAGAGAAGTGCAGGTGTAGCATCAGTACAACCGACCCCATGTACTGAGAAAGTGCCGAGCCTAACCCCGACCGAAGTAGTGGCGAGGCTAGACACGACAACGATAACCTACCTGTACATCTCTACCAAAAATATAGCAAGGAAGTAACAGATATTTAACAGATAAACAAGTAATACGGGGACAAGCAAGGGGGCAACAGGTAAGGAGCAAAATGAGATGTCGAACACAGCAAATAAACAGATAAATGAATGGCACGACATCACCTTTCGTGCTTTTACTCTCGTCCTCACGATGCAACATGTAAATATATGAAATGATTGCAATAATAAATGAAATGAATAGCACGACATCACCCTTCGTGCTTTACTCTCTTCCTCACAATGCAATAATGAATAAATGAAATGAATGGCACGGCATCACCCTTAGTGCTTTTACTCTCTTCCTCACATTACAATAATAAATAAATGAATGATATGAATGAATGGAACGGCATCACCGTTCGTGCTTTACTCTCTTCCTCACACTGCAATAATAAATAAATAAATAATATGAATGAATGGCACAACATCACCCTTCGTGCTTTACTCTCTTCCTCACATTGCAATAATAAATAAATGAATAATATGAATGAATGGCACGACATCACCCTTCGTGCTTTACTCTCTTCATCACATTGCAATAATAAATAAATGAATGATATGAATGAATGGCACGGAATCACCCTTTGTGCTTTACTCTCTTCCTCACATTGCAATAATAAATAAATGAATAATATGAATGAATGGCACGACATCACCCTTCGTGCTTTACTCTCTTCCTCACCCAAGTAATATCAACAACAAATAACAACTTGGCAAGGAAATCAATTATCGAAATTTCAATTCATAACCACCCGACATGGGGAATAACAAACAAAATCAACACATTTTCCCGACAAGGGTCTCAGCTATAACCAATTCCTTACGAGTACATAACTTCCCAAAAGAACTACTTCATAACACATTGATCATTGAGGGAATAACAAGTAATTAAGCAAAAAGGACTCACGGACATACTTGACACACAATGCATAGGTACACGTCACCTCACCTATGCATTGAACATGATAACACACATAGCACATATAACACAATACTTATTCCCTCACCAAAATTAGGCAAGAGACTTACCTCGGGTCCAAAAATAGCAAATCAAGCCTCTACCATTGCCTTTCCTCTCGAATCCGACTCCAAAACGAAAATATCTAGACATAATTAGCTTAATAACATCAATAATGACTCAATAATCCAATTCCCAAGCCTAATTATACATTTCCCAACATTCTTCCACAAATACAAAAATGCGACCCCGGGCCCGCTTGGTCCAAACACGAGGCTCAGACCAAAACCCGATCACCCATTCCCCCACGAGCCCAAATATATAGTTTGTTTTGAAATCCGACCCCAAAATGAGGTTGAATTTCCAAAAATTCCCAAAATCCTAACTCTACCCAAAACCCCTAATTTCTACTTTGATTTCATGATTTTAGGCCTAGATTCTAGGGTGAAATCTTGTAAAAAGAAGTTAAGGAGTAAAGAAAATGAGTTAGAAATCACTTACTAATATTTTGGAGAAGAAAGAAGTGTTTGGAAAATCGCCTCTTATGTTTTTAGGGCTTTGAAAAATGAAAATAACTGAAATTTCCGTCTATTTATACCCCTCTCAGGTCTCCCACCGCGGTCAGCGAAAAATGGACCGCGGTCGCGCTAGTAAAGACCAAGAAAAGCTGAAGAAAACCAAGAAAAATGATTGCAGTGACATACTTTAGTATTTTGGACATAACTTTCGCCACCAATGTCTAATTTACGATTTCTTTACGTTTCTGGAAACTAGATACGAAGGGCTACAACTTTCGTTTTTGAATCATCTAGAAATTCTTTGTAGATCAAACGATATAAGCCTCCAAGTCGGACCAGTGGCCCAGCTCCTCCACCGCGGACCTCATTGGTAAGTTCAGAGATCCGAGTTCTGTGACCTCCAACAGCTATATTTTAAGCCTAAAAACTTCCCGGGACCTACCCGAAACTCACCCGAGCCCTCGGAACCTCAAACCCAATGTACACGCGACTTCAAAATCATCCTACGGACTTATTCAAGTAATGAATCCACCAAAATAACATAAAAACAATGAATTCAACTCCAAAATCTATAGAATTTTCTCAAACTTCATAAACTATCAAATTTTCCATTTTTTATCCGAAACACGTCAAACCAAGTCTGTTTTACACCAAATTTTACAGATAACTCATATAACGCATATTAAACCTGTTCCGGGCTCCGGAACCATAATACGGGCCCGGTAACACAGTTTTCACATTAATTATCATTCTAAAAAAAACCTTTATATTTTTCAGAAAAAACAATTTTCTTTAAAAATTCATTTCTCGGACTTGGGACCTCGAAATTCAATTCCGAGCATACGCCCAAGTCCCAAATTTTCTTACGGACCCTCCACGACCGTCAAATCACGGGTTCGGGTCCGTATACCAAAAATGTTGACCAAAGTCAATTGTATTCAATTAATTACTATAAATTCAACTTATTATCAAATTTTCACACAAAGGCTTCCCGGCTACGCACCCGGGCTGCGCACGCATATCAAAGTGAGTTTAACGAAGGATTTTGAGGCCTCGGAACACCGATTTAGTTAAATTTACACATGATGACCCTTTGGGTCATCACAGCTTGGAAGCCGGTTATGAAATTTCAGAGCGAGGTAAGTCTCCTTTCTAACTTTGTGAGGGAGAATTGTCCCCATAGGTGAACTAATTCAATATATGTGCTACTATTTGTGGGGGCTACGTACGCACGAGGTGACGGGAGTCCGTGCGTAGCTACTATTATGTTTATGTACGGGTAGTCTAGGACCCAAAAGCATGCTTTATTTGTTATAATTGTAACTTTACTGATAAATTTACAGTATTTAAAAATCCTATCGAACTTGGCAAACGAATTTCCAGAAAAGATTTCAATTCTACCTTCGTGTCTATTAAAAGAGAATTTTATCATTTCCTTGAGTAACTGTTTTTCCTGATAAAAATGTGAATTTATTGTGTGAATATGTGTATCTTTGAGTACCTGAGTCGCATGTATGATTCGCGAGCAGAATAACTCTATTATTTATATATGACCGCGTCGCATGATCGATTCGCGAGCGGGGTAATAGATACATCTATGGTTCGAGCCGTTCGACCCTCGGCATTTCTTGTGCATGATAATTGTTGCGTACTTTTCTGTGATTTATACATGTTTACTGGCCTGGAAATTATAAATTGACAACTGAAATGACGAATATTTAAATTCTTAAATGTGAAGGAAGTTGTCGTTCCTTATCATTACGTATTAAATTGCCTATGATAATCATGCTTAGTGTCACCATTTATTTTTATTAAATTGACCTCTAGCAAGTGTCAAATTCGACCTCTCGTCACTACCTCTCCGAGGTTAGGCGGGATACTTACTGGGTACACGTTATTTTTGTACTCATGCTACACTTGCTGTGCATTTTTATTGCACATGTACATTCATAGCCAGTGGCTCTGCTTGACGCAGTGATGTGGCTGACTCGGAGACATAGACGAGATGCACCATCCGGAGACGACCCGCGGCCGACAAAGTCTCCCTCTGATGTATTGTATTTTCATTTTTAATTCCTTGTCCAGTTTGTATTCCGGACGAGTATTGTAGTATCTGTATAATTCTTAGAAATTTGCTCATGCACTTGTGACATCGGGTTCTGGGATATGTTTGGGATTTATTTTATTAAACTGGATTGTTAATCTATAGTAATTACTTAACAAATTTGTATTCACTAGTTATGTAATGAAATGAAAAAAATAACGATTTCCAAATACTAAAATAGGAATTTGATTGAACGGTTTTTTGTTGGCTTGCCCGACAGTTGTGTCCGGCTCCATCACGACCTTAATGGACTTTGGGTCGTGACATATGGGTTGAATTTTTAAGATATAATCCTACCTTTTAGTTTATGTTTAAACTCGTAAGATAAAAATTGAACTTTTAGTTTATGTTTAAACTCGTAGGATATGAAAAGAACTTTTAGTTTTTAGGTTTTGTTCTTGTGACATGAAATTTTAGGATATGAATTGAACTTGTAGGATATAAATTGAACCTTTTGGGTATGGGTTGAATTTTTAGGATATAAATTGAACTTTTAGTTTATGCTTAAACTCGTAAGATATGAATTGAACTTTTAGTTTTTAGGTTTTGTTCGTGTGAATTGGACTTGGATATGAATTGAACTTATAGGATATAAATTGAACCTTTTGGGTATGAGTTGAATTTTTAGGATACAAATTGAACTTTTTGTTTATGTTTAAACTTGTAGGATATGAATTGAACTTTTAGTTTTTAGGATTTGTTCTTGTGAATTGAACCTTTTGGATATGAATTGAATTTTTTAGGATATAAATTGAACTTTTCGTTTATTATTAATTATATTTAATATAATTTAATTATTTGTGTAATTAGGAAAAAATAATTATCTTGAATTAACTAAAAAAAATTAATTAATTTATAATTGTAGAATAAATTAATTTGTTCTTATTTTATTTGTATAGATGGAACTTCGTACTTGGATGTACAATAGGAATTATCATAATCGACAGATATTGCGAGAGGATTTTGTAGAAGGGGTTTATGACTTTATTAGACATGAAATGTCACTTCCACCATACCAAAGTGAAGGAGTATGTTGTTTTAGACTTCAATACTACATAATATTACAAGTTAATTGTGCAGTACCCAATTTTCGAGTGCTGTCTAATAAGAAGAACCTGGTTCTTCTTAGTCTACTACTTACTACTGTTTGCGGAATAATTAAGCAGTAATAGTAAAGACACAGGGATTTTTACGTGGAAAACACCTGGCTCAAAAGGTGAAAAAACCACGACCTACTCCTCAGTAGGATTTGCTCAAAACTCTTCACTAAACTCTGAGCCAAAACGGACTTACAAAATAAACTCTTTTGTAATCCTAGGACTAACTCTAATCCTTTTTGTATCAACTAGCCTCTTGCTAATTTCTACAGATTTCAAGCTAACTCTAACTTGATCAATTTGTACCTATTACAATTGCTTCTATGAAAGCTGATAAGATACAATATTTAAACTCCTACTACAATCAACTAGACTCAATATACAAACAATGGAACTGTTTCTTCTAGTTGAACTGTAGCCTTTGTATCGCACAACAATTCTGCTTGTAAAATCTCTAGAACTTTTGCTTCAGAACTTGATTCACTTTAGCACTTGTGCGTCACCTCTTTCAGTAGTAATACATTAATTATTTATAGAGTCCGTTTGTTGAGTCCATGATTCAATTCTGATCCAACTCTACCTTGGTAAACGAGTTTGATTGTAACTCAACTTCCTTCTTCTATTTCTGTCCTAGCTAAAATCAACTTCTGTTTTCTCTATCAATTTGCAACCTTTTCGTATTAGGAGACATTCTCTTAGTTGTTGATACTTAGCAATCACTGATATCTCCTAGACATGTACGATTCGTGATCCAACTGCTTCATTCAGATGTGTATGCTATGATGGACCTGGTTCAACTTGACACCTTTTGTCAATCTTCAAAACCCATTCAGTGACATGGGCCAACAAATTCCCCCTTTTTGATGATGACAAACTCTGTGCATTTATCCTGTATACACATCCAACACTTTGTATTTTTTTGAGCATTAATCATCAAGAACAAGGTTCATTAGGTTATAAATATCACTTAAAAGATTTTAAAAATTTTGAACAATACTGCAGCACATCTTCCCCCTTTTGGCATCATCGAAAAGTTACAAAATGATATTTACCAGTTATTAATTCTTACTCATGGCCAATTTAGGCAGCTGCAGGTGCAAACATGACGAATCAACACAAGAAACCAATAATATAAGCTAAATCATACATAGAGACATTTGTCAAAACACCAAGCTTTCATTTGATTAACATGGATTACCAACACCAAAACAGATTAAATCAAAGACAACCAAAACATGAGTATGACAGAATTAAAAATTGAAACAAAACACACTCGACACAGTCCCGAACTAGGAACTTGATAGGATAAGAGGGGGTAGTTCTGGATATTCCTAAGTTTGGGGTGGTGCAGAAGAGGAAGGATTATTGGTTTGGAGAAGAGACAGCATTTGGTATAAGACACCCTCATTTTTCTCCTTCTCCTTGGCTAATTCAGCTTTGAGAGAATCACGATCACCTTCCACCTCAACTAAGCGAGTCTTCAAACGAAGGATCTCCACATCCTTTTGCTCGATTTCTTGCACCAGAGTACGGACCTTGCTATTGACTGGTTGCTTTCGAGATGAACCAGGTTCATCTGCCGGGACACTGACAGTGTAATCACATGACAGCAAAGTGTCTTTCCGAAAGAAATCCTTTGCAATAGCCATTTCAGCCTTCTTTGTGGGAACTCCAAAATGAGCCAGAACTGCAGTAAGGATAAAGCCATAAGGAATCGCATAGGACTTGGTGTCATTCACCACTCTGTCCAAAAGCTGGATGATTAAAGATGGCCAATTGATCTGCTTGCCTCTGTATAGGCACTCTATGAGAGTTAGATCCATATAGTTGGCAATGTGCCTGCGCTCTTGTCTGGGCAGCAGAAATTTAATTACAAACTCAAAGAACAACTTGTGTTTAGGCTTCATCTCGCTTTTGTACACAGCCCTGGGCTCAGGCTCTTCTTCATTGTCACAAAAGAATCTAGTGATGTTGAGTGCTGAGGCCATTCCATCGAAGCAAGGCCATCTCTGCCTTGTATAGTCGTCATATCCCTCAGATGGAATGTCTAGAATGACTCCCAGTTCTTGAGCGTCAAAGGAGACTTCAACTCCCCTAACCAATGATGTAACCCTTCCTCTAATCAAATTTGCATTCCCCATGAATTCCACAACCTCATTTCTGACCAGCCTACCTTCCAAGCGAAGGACCATGTCCTTCCAGCCTTGAGCTGCCAGAAAATCCACTAAGTACCTCATAACCGGCTCCTCCAAGTCCTTCACTAACTTTCCCTTCAAAATATGTCTCTTGCCAAACATGGCAACTCTGTCAATCGACACTTCTCCAACCTCCTTCTCATCATCTCCACTCCAATCAGGATCATTATCTCTCTCAACAATCTGAACTTTCTTCTTTGACTTTACTTTAGACTGTGTCCTTGTAGATGTACTCACGGTGGTAGAAGACATAGGTGCTGACCTCTTTGTGGAAGTCTTAGCCAAGTTGGCCTTGGGTGTCTTGACCACCACCGGAGAAACCTCTTCATCTTGTTTGACCAGGTCCAACACCTCATCAACAGCAATAGCCTCAACAGGCTCCCCCACTTTCGCTTTCCCTTTCTCAGCCTTCTTTCTTTTGCTCTCTTGCAGAGCCTTTTCCAGATTCTCCTCCTCTTCTCGAACAGTATTTCTCGTAGCTCATACCCTTGGAACAGGTACACCAACAGACTCATCAATTTTCCTTTTCTTTGAGAAAACTGAGGCTTTAGACTCGATGGACTTTGGAGTCCTTCTCTTCTTGGGGTTGTATGAGTCCCCCAGTTTCTTTATTCTCTCAGCCAAGGTTTCTTCCCCAGAAGAAACACGGTCATCTATCTCCTTCATTAGCTTTTCTAATCCAACAGCAGCTTCCTCAACTTCATTAGTTCTCCCTATCACAACGACATCATCTTCAAGATTCTCATGAATGGGGCCACAAATCTCAAGTGTGGAACCATCCTTCCCAGATCCCCTCACACCTGCATCTCCCTCATTCTCAAGAATTTTCCCAGTTTTTCTTTGCCTACTTGGCACTTCCACATCCACCACAGACCCAACCAGCACAAATCTATTTTCAGAGTTTAACACAGAGGTAACCTCAGTATTACCTTTCTCAACACTTGACGAACCAGGTGCATCGTCCTCATGTGCTGATTTAAACGATTCACTGGATGAATCTGGTTTGGGTTCTTCTTCAGCCTATAATAAATCTTCCAAGAACTTTGCTCGTGACCCTGAAGCCACAGATTTTCGTGCAAGAACCTTTACACGTCGGGGATTTTGGGCTGGGGTAGGGTTTGGTGTATGTTTAAGAGCATCATGGTATTCAGGGGTTTCAGGTGTCTCAGAGGATTCAGAACTGTAGACCGGTGGAGAGTCAGACTCATATACTCCCTCATCGTAGTCACGATTTTGAGAATCAGATGAAGCAGACGACATTTTTAATTTTTAGAGAAAAAGAAGAGAGGGCAAAAGACTGTAGAGATTTGAGTGTTGAGTGACTTGAATAGGGTTCGTCTATTGCTTTATTCACTATGGGTAATGATGTCCTATTTATAACTTGTGGCTGGACTGATTATAACGGACGTGTATTAACACAAGTAGGATACTAATCGATTAAGGACTGTCAGTGATTTGACATTGAATAGACCATTTCTTTCCCCCTAAAACTAGGATAATTTATTGACGGAACTTCTTGAAACTGGTTCATTATTTGGGTAAGTACGAGAATTTGAGCTGAACCATAAATGGATAGAGTCCTACTCATGTATGATTGTACTTGAATTAATACATGTATGGAGATGAGAACGTACATTGTCAGTCATGTAAACCAGCATGGCTGAACCAGGTTCATCCTATTAAAAATCTTTATTTTGCCTCAATTCACAAAAATAGAGAAACATCATTAGCAGCTAGGGAACCATATTAATACATGGCAGAAGAGTATGGCAACAAAGACATAGAACTGAGCAATGATTAATCTGATTAAGTACCTAATTAAAATTTCTAGCCAGAAAACTTCCTTTTTTTTCATTAAATTATTTTTTTTGTTCAATTAGGTGATCTTAATCATCCCTAATTCAAGCCTATTTCTCTCATAATGCTCCCTGCTCAATGTTTTGGTAAATATATCAGCAATTTGATGATTAGTGGCACAAAATTCGATTGAGATCATCCCCTTTTCATAATTATCCCTCAGGAAATGGTGCCTAACATCTATGTGCTTAGTTCTCTTGTGATGAACCGGGTTCTTAGTCATACTAATTGCACTAGTGTTATCACAGTAAATAGGAATGCATCCCACATCTATACCAAAGTCCAGGAGTTGTTGCTTAATCCATAGCAACTGAGCACAGCAAGAGGCTGCAGCCACATATTCAGCCTCAGCAGTAGACAAGGCTACTGAATTTTGTTTCTTGGTGGCCCAAGAGACAAGGCAGGAGCCCAAAAAGTGAGCCATGCCTGAAGTACTTTTCCTGTCAACCAGGAAACCTGCATAATCAGCATCAGCATATCCTACAAGGTCAAAATTACTACCTTTAGGATACCAAAGGCACAAATCAGTGGTGCCCTTCAGATATCTCAAAATTCTTTTCACTGGAGTGAGATGGGACTCCTTTGGATTGGCTAGAAACCTAGCACATAGTCCCACACTGAACACAATATCAGGTCTACTTGCACTAAGATATAGTAGAGAAACAATCATCCCTCTGTACGTCTTCTGATCAACGGATGAACCAGGTTCATCCACATCTAATTTTGTAGATGTGGCTATTGGGTTATCTATCTCCTTGGAATCTTCTATTTTGAACTTCTTGAGGAGTTCTCTCACATACTTCTGTTGATGAATCATTGTTCCATGTGGAGTTTGTTTGATTTGCAGACCTAAGAAAAAGGTTAGCTCACCCATCATACTCATTTCAAACTCACTCCCCATTAATGTAGCAAATTCCTTGCTGAGCTTCTCAGTTGTTGCCCCAAATATGATATCATCAACATATATTTGTACAATCAGAAGATCTTTTCCCTTTTCCTTTAAGAACAAAGTACTGTCTATTTTGCCTCGTTTGTACCCATGTTCCAGTAGGAATTTTGACAATCTCTCGTACCAAGATCTAAGTGCTTGCTTGAGACCATAGAGAGCCTTGTCAAGTTTATATACATGATCAGGTGATTCTTTGCTTTCAAAACCAGGAGGTTGTTTTACAAATACCTCTTCCTTCAAATAGAGATTGAGAAAGGCACTCTTGGCATCCATCTGATGCAAAGTGAATTCCATGTGTGCAAAAAATGCTATAAGAAGTCTGATTGCCTCCAATCTTGCCACAGGAGAAAAGGTCTCATCATAATCAATTCCCTCTTCTTGGTTGTATCCTTGAACAACCAGTCTTGCCTTGTTTCTAGTAACAGTTCCATCCTCATCGAGTTTATTCCTGAAGACCCACTTGGTGCCAATTATTGATCTGTCCAGTGGCCTGGGTACCAAGTGCCATACTTGACTTCTCTCAAATTGATTCAGCTCCTCTTGCATAGCAGTTACCCAGTCAGCATCTTTCAGGGCTTCAGCAATGTTCTTTGGTTCAATCAAGGATAGAAATGCATCAAACGCACACAGATTTTTCAAGGAGGATCTAGTTTTGATTCCAGATCTCAAGTTTGTTATGATGTTCTCAAGAGGGTGAGAACTCTGATATATGTGTTGTTTGAGAACCAGTTGTTCACTTCTGGATTGTTTCCATGTTGTCTTGTTGCTGTGGAACAGGATCAGGGCCAGTATTTTCATGAGGAATTCCCCCTGTCAAGTTGCGTGGGGTTATTGGACCTGGTCCATCACCTATTCCATATCCCATAGGTGCTTCAATTGTCATTGCTCCTCACCAGTCCAAGCTCCTCATCTTCTGGTTCCTGTCCCTTAGATAAAGTGTTAGTTTCATCAAAGACAACATGTACACTTTCTTCTACACACATAGTTCTTTTATTGTATATTTTATAAGCTTTGCTTTGTGTAGAATATCCCAAGAACACTCCCTCATCACTTCTGGGATCAAATTTTCCTAAAGAATCTTTTCCATCATTATGCACATAACACTTGCATCCAAAAGCCCTAAGATGGGATATGTTGGGCTTTCTCCCTTTAAGTAATTCATAGGGAGTTTTCTCTACTAGAAAGGTCTGGTCATGCATCTATTGATAATATAACATGCAGTGTTAATTGCTTCTGCCCAGAAGCTGTGAGGTAGTTTGCTTGATAGAAGCATGGTTCTTGCCATGTATTCAAGAGTTCTGTTTTTACTTTCAACAACCCCATTTTTCTATGGGGTTCTAGGAGCAGAAAAGTTGTGATTCACACCATGTTCATCACAGAACTCAGCAAACTTAGCATTCTCAAACTCAGTACCATGGTCAGATCTAATGGATGCTAGTTGATGTCTTAATTGATTCTGAATCTTCTTGACAAATGAGGTGAACATTTCAAATGCTTCATCCTTAGATGCCAAGAATAAGGTCCAAGTGAACCTTGAGAAATCATCTACTAGCACCATAACATATCTTTTTCCACCTCTGCTTAGAGTTATCATGGGACCACACAGATCCATATGAACTAGTTCCAACGACCTGGTGGTACTGACCATTTTCTTACTTTTGAAAGAAGACCTTACCTTCTTCCCCCTTGCACATGCCTCACAAACCTTGTCTTATTTGAACTTAATGTTAGGAAGCCCTACCACTAAGTCCTTAAAGACCAGCTTGTTAAGTTGAGTTAGACTTGCATGACCAAGTCTTTTGTGCCACAGGAGGGGATCACTGTCCAACACACTAAGGCAAGTGAGTTCATTGTCAGACAGTGTGGACAAGTCAATGACATAGATATTGTTCATTCTTTTTCCCTGCAAAACAATTTTGTCAGTAAGCAGGTTGATCACAAAACATTTTGTGGAAGTAAACGCGACAAGGTTACCTCTGTCACA
>ML252088.1:19526-39326 GCA_005239495.1 Nicotiana undulata
GCCAATTTTTCTTTTTAATGAATCTCTCATTTTTTCTGACTGGCCTTTTCTTTTGCAGAACACTCATATTTAGAGTGGCCAGTCTTCCCACAATGGGTGCAAATTTTATTTTAAGGGAGAGTGAGATACTTTCTTTTGGGATCCCACTTAGGAAATTGACTTCCAAAACCAAGCCCTCTCCGGTTTATACTATGATTCTCTTGGAGCCATATTAAAGCATCAGAAGACTTATTCCACTAAAAAAATTAATTAATTTATAATTGTAGAATAAATTAATTTGTTCTTGTTTTATTTGTATAGATGGAACTTCGTACTTGGATGTACAATAGGAATTATCATAATCGACAGAGATTGCGGGAGGATTTTGTAGAAGGGGTTTATGACTTTATTAGACATGAAATGTCACTTCCACCATACCAAAGTGAAGGAGTATGTTGTTTTAGACTTCAATACTACATAATATTACAAGTTAATTGTGCAGTACCCAATTTTCGAGTGTTGTCTAATAAGAAGAACCTGGTTCTTCTTAGTCTACTACTTACTAATGTTTGCGGAATAATTAAGCAGTAATAGTAAAGACACAGGGATTTTTACGTGGAAACTACCTGGCTCAAAAGGTGAAAAAAACCACGACCTACTCCTCAGTAGGTTTTCTCAAACTCTTCACTAAAACTTTGAGCCAAAACGGACTTACAAAATAAACTCTTTTGTAATCCTAGGACTAACTCTAATCCTCTTTGTATCAACTAGCCTCTAGCTAATTTCTACAGATTTCAAGCTAACTCTAACTTGAACAATGTGTACCTATTACAATTGCTTCTATGAAAGCTGAAAAGATACAATATTAAAACTCCTACTACAATCAACTAGACTCAATACACAAACGATGGAACTGTTTCTTCTAGTTGAACTGTAGCCTTTGTATCGCACAACAATTCTGCTGGTAAAATCTCTAGAACTTTTGCTTCAGAACTTGATTCACTTTAGCACTTGTGCGTCAACTTTTTCAGAAGTAAACATTGATTATTTATAGAGTCCGTTTTTTGAGTCCATGATTCAATTTTGATCCAACTCTACCTTGGTAAACGAGTTTGATTGTAACTCAACTTCCTTCCTCTATTTCTTTCCTAGCTGAAATCAACTTCTGTCTTGTCTATCATTTTGCAACCTTTTCGTATTAGGAGACATTCTCTTAGTTGTTGATACTTAGCAATTACTGATATCTCCTAGACTTGTACGATTCATGATCCAACTGCTTCATTCAGATGTGTATGCTATGATGGACCTGGTTCAATTTGAGACCTTTTGTAAATCGTCAAAACCCATTCAGTGACATGGGCCAATAGAGTAATTAGGTGCCCTTGTGTCAGGTGCGACTGTATGAAGTTTGAAAAATCGGAGGAAGTTAAGCTTCATCTTTATAGGAAGGGGTTTATAGAGAATTACTTTATGTGGACTAATCATGGAGATATCGATGGTAGCCGTGGGATATTTCATAACATGGTTGTTGTTGAAATTAGTAGGTCGATGGAGAATACAAATCTTGATTCTAGAATTCAGGATATAGTTGCAGATGCTTTTGGGATGGACTTCGGGGGTGAGCCCAATGAAAATGTTGAACAAACTCCTAATGATGACGCATAACGTTTTTATGAATAGTTAGAGGAAGCTAATCGTCCACTACGTGAAGGAAGTTCGTACTCTGAGTAGTCTGTTGCAGTTAGATTACTAAGTATCAAATCTGATTGGAATATTTCTCAAGAAACCATGGACTCTTTCATTGACCTTATGAGTGAACTAGTTGACCCTAATATCAACTTACCTGGTGATTTCTATAAGGAAAAGAGATTGGTTCCTAAGTTAGGACTTTTGTCAATGATAATTGATTGTTGTTAAGATGGTTGCATGTTATATTATAAAGATGATGCAACTTTAGACAGTTGTAAATTTTGCGAAAAGCCTCATTTCAAGAGGATTTCCAACGGGAATATGGTCGCTATCAAGGCGATGCATTATTTACCTCTTATACCTAGGTTAAAGAGGTTATATGCGTTGATGAGTTCTGCTCCTCATATGAGATGACACTTTGAAAATAGAAGACCACCTGGTGTTATGTGTCATTATTCAGATGGAGAAGCTTGGAAGCACTTTGATAGGACATATCCAGATTTTGCTATTGAACCAAGGAACATTCGATTAGGTCTGTGTGCGGATAGCTTCACGCCTTTTTTTATATTTGAGACACCATATTCATGTTGGCCTGTATTTCTTACACCTTATAATCTACCACCCGAGTTGTGTATGACAAGTCCATATGTATTATTAAATTGTATTATCCCCGGGCCACGTAATCCGAAAAGTTTGATTGATGTATATTTGCAACCTTTGATTGATGAGCTAAAACAATTGTGGTATGATGGTGTTGGATTATATGACATATCAACAAAGCAGAATTTCAATTTGCGTACTAATTTAATGTGGACTATTAACGATTTTCCTGCATATGGAATGTTGTTTGGGTGGATGACTGCTGGAAGCTAGCTTGTCCTTACTGCATGGAAAATAGTAAAGCGTTCACTTTGAAACATGGACGAAAGCAATAACGGTTTGATTGTCATCGTCAATTCTTGCCTCAGGATCATGAGTTTAGAAGGATGAAAAATGCATTAAAAAGAATAAAATGGAATATGATTCCTCACCTCCGATACTTTCATGTGAAGAAATTTGGGAGAGGGTCTAGAACTTCAGTAAAGTTACTGAAGCTCCACCTTTTAGATTCCCCGGATATGGTGTTACTCATAATTGGACGAAACAGAGTATATTTTGGGAGTTGCCTTATTGGAAGGATAATCTTCTCCGTCACAACCTTGATGTCATGCATATTGAGAAGAATTATTTTGATAATTTATTCAACACAGTGATGGATGTTAAAGGTAAGACAAAGGATAACCCGAAGGCTAGAATGGACTTTCAAGAATATTGCTGCATCCTGAATTATACTTGCAAACAACAAACAATGCTAAGGTGTTCAAGCCCAAAGAAAGTTACACATTCACTTTGAAGGAAAGACGACAAATTTGTGATTGGGTTACAAGATTGAAGATGCCTGAGGGTTATGTGTCGAATCTTGGAAAAAAGTAGATATGGAGGTAGGAAAGTTGATCCATTTGAAGTCATGACTGACATGTTTCATGGAGACCTTAGTGCCTATTGCATTTTGTGGTTTGCCTGAAAGAATCCGAAACCCCATCACAAAGATTAGTTTGTTTTTCAAAGACTTGTGTTCTACAGCATAAAAAGAAGATTGGTACGTAATAGTTTAAATTATTTGAATTTTCAAAGTATATCTATTCTGTTTATTAACTAAATTAATTTGTTTTCAGGAAAAGAAGTTGGGGCGTCCAATGAACCATGCTGAGCTATTCAAGGAGACGCATATTGTAAATAAGAAGAAAGAGACGGATCAAGAAAGGTGGGTCGAGGACGAGGCCTCGACTGTATATGTAAGCTATCACTTTTCTTTAAGTATTTTAATTTACTTTTATATAAATTTTGAAATACTAATTCAATTTATATTTTCGTATAGGGTCTCTACCAAACTAAAGTGGAGGAATTCATCCACACGCAGACAACTGGTGAATCGGGTGAGCCAACCCAACCTTCGGACGAGGATGCTGAAAAAATATGTATGGAGTCTGCTGGCGGTCCAAAAAGGGGGAAGGTATACGGGCTTCCTACTAAGAAATTCCATCGATGTAAGTGTGGAATGCAAGGAATAGGGACTTCCTCGCAAGGCGATAAACTTAATGGGGAGAGCCTCTCTTCTATGCGGGAGACTGTGACAAAGCTCACATCCGAGCTAGAAGCGGCCAAGGAAAGAGAAAGGGTTAGAGATGCTCAATTCATTGGCATGCAAGCTCAGATCAGAACTCTCCTATCTACTGGAGCTTTTCCGTTGCCTCGGTCTCATGAGTCATCGCTAGAGGCTCGGCCTGCACGTGATCGTTCCTCCTGTCCTCCCCATGATCGTTCTTCCCGTCCTCCACAATATCCTTCTCTATAACGTCTTGTAAATGAAAGTTCATCAGACGGTGATGATGATGTTGTAGAAAACACTCCTTGACTTTTATATACTTTGAACTAGACAAATAGAACCAGTTTTGAAGTAGTTTGTCACGACCCCAAATCAATAAAGTCCGTGATGGCGCCTATCGTGATACTAGGCTAGCCAATCCACTGAAAATAACATAATGAATTTTCATTTAATACATAAAATATCCGATTTTTTCACAATAATGCTGTTTCTTAAGCATTTCAAAACAATAAAAATGATTAGAACATCTAAACACAGTCCCAACATCTGGAGTCAACCGTCATGAGCATCTAAGAAGTGATACAGTATAATACAAATCCTCTACTACAACAAGTCTGGGAAGTAAAGTAAAATGTCAGAGTAGGAAGGAGAAAGGGTAGGTTGCGGACGCCGAGCAGCTACCTCACAATCTCCGAACAATGTTCCAAATGGGGTAGCTCAATTATCGCTATGCCCCGGTACCTGAATCTGCACACAAGGTGCAGGGAGTAACGTGAGTACGCCAACTCAGTAAGTAACCAAAATAACTAAAAACTTGAGTGAAGTGACGAGCATTTAAACTTTATAATTTCATAAAAATAAGTACAAGTAAAGGTAATAGATCAAGTCAAGAGTCCACATTTACCAAAGATTTCACAAAAACTCAAGTTTTTCCGTTTAAACTTGTATAAAACATTAGTCAACACTTATCAAAGAGGCTTAGTGTAAAGAAAAGTGAGAACAGTAGTTTCATAAAAATATCAGCCACTCGGGGACAATGTCACTCACAAATAAAGCCTCTCGGGCAAGCCTCTCAGTCACTCGTGACTCTACTCTCATAAGTCAATGCTCACACTTAGCACTCTCACTCATCATGTACCGTATAACAACTGTTGCGGTGTGTAGCCCGATCCATATAATAACTCGATGCGGTGTGCAACCCGATCCATAATAGTAACCTGCTGCGGCGTGCAGCCCGATCCATACTAGTCGACTGCGCTCACTGGGGGTGTACAGACTCCTGGATGGGCTCCTACAGCCCAAGCGCTATATTGTTACGGCGTGCAGCCCGATCCAATATATATATATATATATATATATATATATATATATATGTATGTATATATGTTGCAGCGTATAGCACGATCCATATAAGATTTGTTGCGGCGTGCAACCCGATCCATACAGTATCTGCTGCGGCGTGCAACCCGATCCATAACTATCTTCACAAACTAAGCTCTCGGCCTTACTCAGTCATCCTCTCAAGCCACCTGGGCAACTCATCTCAACATCATGGAATTCAGCCCAAAATACCTCATAGTATTCTAAAACAATGTGATAACAGTGAAACAACAACAAGTAATAAACATGACTGAGTTCATAAATTTTCTATAAAAAATAGTGTGAGAATAGTGTAAAATTATCCCTAAGGGTCTAAATAGATCGGCACAAGGCCCCAAACATGGCATACTACCCATAATATAATATAAGCCTAAAAAATACAGGATATCTTATGATTTTAAATCAAGTACGCGACTTAATAGTCGCTACGGGACTGACCAATCACAATCCCTATCGGTGATGCACGCCCACACGCTCTTCATCTAACATGTCCGTCACCTCATTTACCAAAACAATAGAAAATACCGGGGTTTCATACCCTCAGGTCTAGAGTAACAATCGTTACTTACCTCAAAACAGTCCGAAAACTACTCCGTGGTGCTCTTGCCCCTTGAATCGGCTCCCAAATGCTCCGAGTCTATCAAAAATCAGATTAATAACATCAAAATATGCTACGGAGACAAGCCCGAATCGAAAACTACCAAAATTAGGCACAATTCCCGAAATTGGCCAATCCTGACCCCCGGGACCACGTCTCGAAATTCGATAAAACTTACACCACAAGAATCTTCATCCTCCCACGAGTCTATACATACCAGGAACACCAAAGTCGGACTCCAAATAACCCCTCAAATTCCCATTTAAAGTCTCCAATTTCTCATGCCCTAACTCACCCAATTTGGGTTTAATTTCATGTGAAATTGCTTAGAAATCAATATATTATCGAGTCATGAAGTCAAGAATATTACCTCCAAGTAATTCCCCTTTGATTCCCTCAAAAGTATCTCTCTAAAGCTTCAATCCCGTCCAAAAATGGTGAAAAGTGGTTAAGGGTCATGTATAGGGCTTTCTAAATACACTGCCCAACACTCAGAATTTTCTTCAGTGCATTCGCGTAAGGAGAATTGCGTTCGCAAAGCACTGCCCCACGCTCCCTCACGCGTTCGCAGCCCGGGCCCCACGTTCACAGAGCATTAGCCACACAGCCCTTCCCACGTGCCCAATCCCTATGCGATCGCACAGCTTCACACGCGATCGCATATCACTCACTCCCTAACCATACGCGATCACACCTCCCCAAACGCGGTCGCATAGAGTACCTCACCTGCTGCCTCAGACAAGCCTATGTGATCGCATTCTTACCCCTGCGATCGCATAGAAGAAAACCAGACCTGAAAACACCAGCAAAAACTGCAACTTCCCAACATCCGAACTTGGTCCGTTCACCTCCTGAAACACACCCGAGGTCCCCGGGACCCTAACCAAACATACCAACACATCCCATAACCTCATTCAAACTTAGTCCAGCCTTCGAAACACCAAAAACAACGCAAAACACAAAAATCACATTAAATTTAAGCCTATGAACTTTGAAATTTCTATATTTCACCAAGGATGCCGAAACTATCCAAAACACATCCGATTGACCTGAAAATTTGCACACATATCCAAAATGATATTAAGCAACTCTTCTAACTTCCAAAATTCTATTTCGACCCCGATAGCCTATTTTCCACTTCCGAGCGGAAATCGCCAAAAATCAACTTTCGCCAATTCAAAACTAATTCTACATCGGACATCAAAACTATATTCCGAACACACTCCTAAGTCCCAAATTACCTAACGGATCTATCTGAGTCATAAAATCCAAATTCCAAGGTCGTTTACCAAGAAGTCAACTCCCAGTTGAGTTTTCCTACTATAAGGCTAATTTAAGAGACTAAGTGTCTCAATTCTCACCACGACCACTCCGAACCCGAACCAACCGAACCAACATAACACAAATAGGTTAAATGACACATGACAAACCTGAAACAAGGGAAACGTGGCTAAACTCTCGGAACGACCGGCCGTGTCGTTACATAGTTGTAATAAGTTTTAACTTGGTTTTGGATTTTAATGTTAAATTGAACTTTAATTTGTTAGTTTTAATGTATTTATTTATTGTTGTTGTTGTTGTTGTTGTTGTTGTTGCTATTAGGTATAATGATATGTTGGCAGGTGGTGTAGCTGCCAAAACAGGCATTTTATGCCCAAATTAAAAACCA
The DNA here is from genome assembly GCA_005239495.1 of Nicotiana undulata. Classification (NCBI taxonomy): domain Eukaryota; kingdom Viridiplantae; phylum Streptophyta; class Magnoliopsida; order Solanales; family Solanaceae; genus Nicotiana; species Nicotiana undulata. The sequence goes on from ML252088.1 coordinate 26,988, forward strand.
GGCATTGTTGTTGTTGTTGCTGCTATTAGGTATAATGGTATGCTGGCAGGTGGTGTAGCTGCCAAAACAAGCATTTTATGCCAAAATTAAAACCCAGGCATTGTTGATGTTGTTGTTGTTGTTGTTGTTGTTGTTGTTGTTTCTATAAGGTATAATGGTATGCTGGCAGGTGGTGTAGCTGCCAAAACAGGCATTTTATGCCATAATTAAAACCCAGAAAACCGACGAAAGTTGGTCGGTTTCTAATAAAAAAATATTTTTCTGCAAATTACCGACCAAAGTTGGTCGGTAATAATTAAAAAAAATAAAAAATTTACAATTACCGACCAAAGTTGGTCGGTTAACGAACAAGGAATTCCCAGAATTCAACATTACCGACCAACTTTGGTCGGTATTGTTAAATTTTAATTTTTTTGAAAAATATATATTTTCATTTACCAACCAACTTTGGTCGGTATTTTTTTAAATATAATAATTAATAAAAAAACACAATTTAAATGTTGGTCGGTAAAATTAAATTATTAAAATATGTTTCCGACCAAAGTAGGTTCGTAAATCTTTTAAATTCTTCAGATGGTCGTTTTAACATACCGACCAACCTTGGTCGGTATATTAAAACGACCATCAAAATAGCGACCAAGCGTATTTGGACGCGTTTTGATCGGTAATTGGCCATAACCGATTAACATTGGTTTGTTTTTCTGGTCGGTATTTACCGGATTTCTAGTAGTGAACTATTATGGAGGTTGCATGACTATTGAATTAGTAAAAGAGATTTTATAAGAAAAAAAAAAGAAGAATTAGTAAAAGTGATTTTCTCAGAAGTAATAAAAAGTTGAAACTCACCAGTACGTTTAAGCGTACAAGTAAGCACGATTTTGTTTCTGATCATGTGTAGAACTTTATATTCATTATATAGTTCGAAACAAGTAGTGTGAATTCCGAGTTTAATATCACCTTAATATGAAGCATGGAGGAAAAAGAAAAACCTATTGGGGTCCCAGATAGCCAAAATTAACCAAAATTAATACTACTACTGCTATTACTATTCCCTCTGTTTTGTTTCAATTTAAACCACATATTTTCCTTGTTAGTCTGTTCAAAAAATAATGACATATTTTTATATTTAGAAATAATTTAACTTTGAACATCTTATTTTATCTACTTTACCCGTAATGAGAAGTTTTTATAGTCACATAAATATTATGACCCATAAAACTTTGATCCTTAGGGGTTGTTTCGTAGAAGGTATTAGAAAAAATAAGACCTTGTTTGATATTTTTTCAACTTGTGTATAACTAATATTAGTTATACATCATACTTGGCATTATCCTATGCATGAGTAATGCATAGAAAACAATGACATTAGTAATACCAAGGCTATTAATGCATGCATTAGCATGGATAAAGACAAAATTATCCTTAAAGTCTCTTAAAACTAGAGAATATGGAGGACATTTTTGTAAACAACTATTTTTCTTAAAAATTATGCAATGCATTATAATTTTAATACATCACACCTAACGGTAGATAAGAAATAATATCTTCATAACTAATGCTTGCATTACTAAACCATTCATTACTAATTCATGCATTACTAATACACCTTATTCCGCATTATTCTTATACACCCTACCAAACGACTCCTTAAGCTTTCAGACCAGATGTTTCTAAAATCTTTTTTTGTTTTTTTAAATTTGTGCCAGCTCAAACTATCTTATGTACATTGAAATGAAGGGAGTACTACTTTTAAATAGTTGTGGGTTAGAGAAAAGAGAGAGGATTGTAGAAACCTTTGTATGGGTGATATTTGCTTGTGTATGCTAAACTAAAAGAAAGAAATAGTTCCTTTCTTTCATTCAAACGCTACTTTTGATGGCTTCCAAAAGAATCTTCGTATGTCTTTTAAGGCAACTAAAGATGGGGGAGATAAACTTTTTTGACTAGCATGCTAAGTTGCTCAATGGTCCCGTTTCCTGGATTAGAAGCAAAAGCTGCAGATCTATTCATAGACGGATACACATTGAATGCCATAATCAACGAGTCGATGATTAGGATATAATGACTGCTGATCATTGAAATATTGTATTTAGGGTGTGTTTGGTACGAAGGAAAATATTTTTCAATTTTTCCATGTTTGGTTGGCTTAAATGTTTTGAAAAATATTTTCTTCATCAACTTAATTGGAGGAAAATGTTTTCCATATTACGAGAGGGAAAACATTTTCCAAAATTCCTTCTCAAGCTTCCCTACCCTATTCCTTACCCTCACCAATCCACCCCACACCCACCCACCTAAAGGAAAACATTTTTCATAGAAAATATTTTCCTTTATACCAGATACACCCTAAGAGTAAAAGACTGCCAGATATGTAGGTTCAACGGAATCCAGAGCTTCCTGATTGGCTTCCATGTATATATAGAAAAATACAAGTGTAAATAGAGTTAAAAATTTATTTCAAAACTGATTCGCTCAACTCAAAATCCAAAATGTTTAGATTTTGAATCTGTCACTAAATTGAGGAGTGAAATTTTGCAAATATAGCTCAAACATTGAGGAGTAAGGATTAGAATTTATGAGAAGGGCCGTTTGTCATATCAATTCATGCCATGTGAAATGATGCATCTTCTTGGGCATTCTTAGTTTTTTTTTTTTTTTTCGTATGTTGATTTGTTTGCTTTTGCTTTTATTTTTATTTTTGTCTTTTCTGCGATAACAAATAGTTATCTCAAAGACAGTATGATGGTAGGTTAGAAACACGGGGGTTTGGCTTTATTTCACCCATTGTTGACTATACTTTATAATCATATTTGAATGTTAATATGAATATTGTGTACTTATTACGCGATTTTTATGTGCAAGATTTCATTCCGAAGTAAAATGTATCTTTTGGAGCTAAAATGGACAATATGAAACTTCAAAGTCTGAAGAAAACTAAGGAAATCAATCAGGATCGAGTTCAAGTTTCGAACAAAGTATGGATACAAGAAGTTGAAGAAGACTGAGAAACTAGACAAATTGGAGAAGTTGAAGAAGACTGAGAAACTAGACAAATTGGCCTAAGGCGATACACTAGGCGTCGCCTCAAGCTAAAAGTGCATCAGAGTGTCCAAAAACATATATAGCTTCTGAAAGATCCTGAAGTACTTCCTTTGGTTTGAATAGGGATCACCCTGCAAGAAATAAAGGCATGGCCATAGGAATGGGCACGTCAGGACATCGTAATATGTCTCGCCCGAATGATTTAGTTCACTTCCTATTTGGCTTGACTTTTCCTTCTTCAGATGGTTGCTAGGCTGGAATGCCTATAGATGTCTATTACTGAATTCACCCGTATACTTCTTTATTAATGAGGGATCCTCACTGTCCTTATGTCGACATTAGGAGAGAGGAATCAACATAATAAAGAAGGTAAATTTACTGAAGAAGTGCGGGAAATATTCGACGCCCCATGCATCGCCTCGTGTGACTCATTACTGTAATTTCGACACTGAATAGTCCACCTTGATCATAAAGGATAATTTGGTCCAAGGGTATTTGTACACGAAATAACTAAATACGATTTTAAAGAGGGATTCAACATAGGACAGATCGAGAGAGCAGCTAAGGTATGAAGAGACAAGAATTTATCAGTTTTCAACCAATAATCGGTTCAATAAGGGAGTTCGGATTATAACACTGCCTTTAATGTTTGTCTTAAAACATATCGGCGATGAACTACTATGCATCTATGGAGTAGTATACGTTATATGTGGTGTTTAGTGTTATCTATAGATTTAACTCTTGTTTTATTTGTTTGAATTCATTGATAGAATTCCGAATTGAATTGGAGAATTATTTACTATTTTATTTAATCGAAAGAGGAACAAATTGGTAAACATCTCGCATTATCTTCTTTATTTCATATTGTTGATTCTTCTAAGTAATCATGGGAGCTTTTTGAATTATCAAGTGAGCTGAGTTACGAAAATATTCGGGAGAAATGTTTTTTTTAAGATCATTCCTATCAACGTGTTCCTGCATATTTTCATTGTGCCTATTACTAGTTTATTTGATAGAGATTGAGTTCATTCGAAAGGAGAATCTTAACTTTAAGAATATGCTAATTACCTATTCAATGTACAAGAGTTAATATAACCATAAATAAATTGAACAGAGTTAGATCGTGGACAACAATCTTGCACCTGTCTTAGCTTATCGTGATCATGTTTTATGTGACCAATCTTACTAGATTATGATTTTAGTATGTTAACTTTGATTTTTTAACCATCTCAACTCAAAGAGTTATTCATCCCGAACAGTGTGAATCCAAGAAATACTAAAATATTGTTTAATCCAATTCCTGCAAAGACGATACTTTTTATACTATCTTTGGCAAAACACGAGCTTATTTTTATACTATGATTCGTGCTCCTCAAATTTTAACATTGTTATCGGGAGGTTACATCCCATCCATGTTTTCGTACGTAAAAGTACGCCATAAGTAAATTGAAGAAAGCTCGGAAATGAGATATTACATCCCGCATTTTTCGTACGTGAAAGCTTCGTCGTAAGTTCGAAAATGAGATTTTAAGAATATAAGCATTATGCCATTTCAAACAAGTGATGAGTAAATTTGTGAAACTGAGAGGGTAAGCAAATCGAAGAAAATGATTTTCGTCGAAGTTTGATATTTTGGGATATAATACGGCCCGAGCTAAAATACCTGGTATTTATGGACTAATACCATACAAGGTACTACCTGGCCATGATAATAAGGTATATAAGGTGTGTCAAAAGTGAATAATATTTTAAGTAAGTTGAAATAATTTTTAATTATATGAGTAATTGATTAATTATTGGGTAATAGGATATTACCTGATTAATTAAAAATATATTGGATAAGGATTAAATTTCATTATGTGGCAGCCCCCTTCAAACTAAGTGACTCTTGCCTTTAGACCATTGAATTAGGAGGACACATGGATAATATTCTAATTCATTCCATGCAAACACGTAATAAGGCAGTTATACTAGTCATTCCTACACTTATCTTCAATTAACAACAAGATTCATTTGGTAAGGGATTTACATAGAAAGGAAAAGCCAAGAACGAAAGGAGGGGATTTGGAAATTCATACTCTCCATATTATAATAGTAACGGGATTTTGCGATTGTAAGGGTATATGCAATCTTTCTCAAGAATATCATACGGATTTTTTCCTACTCAGAGTATGTTAAGGCTAAACCTTTCCTTCATTTTGGCATGATCTCGTAATTACATATGTTTGATAATGAGGCATAAAGAGAAGTTCATACTTCCGAATTTATATACATTTTCCTAGTCTCCTAAGTTACAATATTCTCCCTTATCAGGACTTCATATTCAATTGAGTATTGTCTTCTTCCAGTCAAGAGAGCAGAGAGTCTATATATACAGTATTACAGTATTTTCACTACTATCAAGCTATAATCGATGGGCAGACCCCTATTGGGCAACCTCAAATCAGATGGTAAGTTATATACCGAGCCTACTATGGCCGAGCGCCTATGAGCGAGCCCAATTGCCCGAGCTACAAAGCCTAGTATAGCCGAGCGCCTATGAGTGAGCCTACTATAACAGAGCAGTTATATATATACCGAGCCTCATAAGGCCGGACAACTATTTTACTTACTATATTGAGAGTTGAGTCAGTATCAGGAAGTAAGCACATCTTCAGATTATCTTTGACTCCTAGTTACTTTCATTTAATATTATCAGTTCAGTTTCAGCTTTCAGTTATTTTGTTGCCTTACATACTCGGTACATTATTTCGTACTGACGTCTTTTTTTCTAGGGACGCTGCATTTCATGTGTGCAGGTTCAGACAGATAGATAGGTATCCCTCCTCAGTAGGTGTTGCCCGAGTTCAGCTTGATCGGTAAGCTCCACATCCTTCGGAGTTTCCGGATCTAGAGTTTTATGTACATCTTGTGTATATATGTATATATATATGTTATGGATAGGTCGGGGCCCTGTTCCGATCACAGTACATCCATCAATAGAGGCCTGTAGACATATCCTGCCAGTTAGTGCAGTATGTTGGGCTTGTAAGCCTTGTATGTATATTTTGTTGGTTTGCTAGCTGTAGTAGTGATGACGGCCTTCTCGGCCCAGCTTAATATTGATGTTTAGTCATCGTTGGCAAATTGTATTGCAATGTGGCCCATGGCCAAAGTATGCCATTTTATATTCAAATTCCCTTAGTCGCAAGTTAGTACTCAAAGATAGGTGAGGCACCGGGTGCCGGTCTCGTCCCCCAGGTTCAGGGCGTGACAAAAGTGGTATCAGAGCAATTCTGTCCTAGGGAGTCTACAAGCCGTGTCTAGTAGAGTCTTGTTTATGGGTGTGTTGTGAACCACACTTATAAGCAGAAGGCTACATGGAATTTAGGATTGTCACTCTTTCTTCTTACTCAAGATCATGAGGTATAACTCACTTGTAAGAATTCAGACTCCTAAATTCTATTTTATTCGTAATAAGACGATACCTACATCAAAAAAGATGGTTGGTAAGAGATATAGCTTTGGAAGAGTTGAGTCAGAGGAACTCGATTTTTGTATGATGCTTACGATGAGTAAATATGAGTTTTTTAGCAGATCATGTGTGTACTGAAAGGTGTAAGCTTCTTGATAATTCAACAAGCAAAAGAAGCAAGATGAAGAAGGGTATGGGGTAACCAGTTAGTGAAGATGATCATTATCTACAATTCAGGAAGAGAAATATAAGCCTTTTGAGTACCTTCAACAATAACAAAGATATATACAATTGATCACACCCATCTCAAGTATGCCATACGGAAGCTAACAGGTGTAGTTTAAGAGAAAGACGGGATATCAGGATTCGGCTGGGGTTAGAGTAACCCAAAATAGTGGATGGATTGTTAGCGTTAGTTGACATTTCTGAAGGATAGTGCAAATGTGCTAATAGATCTCCTTGTGAGACACCCAGATGGTGCACTTTAGAATGACATAGCTAGATATGAATACCAGAATGATTAGATATTTCAGAAGATAGGTAGTGGAATCCTAGAAGGGATAAATATTTACCTTAAGTGTGGCTCCCGTCCCTAGTAGAGGGTGAAGGTTAGGCAACCCGAAGAGCCAGTGGATGGAGCAAAGGGAGCTAAAAAAGCAAAAGAACGTCTTGTCAATGTTTTCAGAATAAAGTGATAGACATAAATGTTAGTAGGGAAATAAGAAGAGGGATAATGAAGAATTATGAGTAAGATGTGATACATGGATGACAACGGTAGATAAAGAAAAGGACAATATTATAGAGTCTATAGTCAAGGGAAGGAAAATACGAGAGGTGACAGGCCTTGAGACAACAAAAGAGTATAGGCCATAAAATCATATCCTCATTTCGAGAAATAAGTTTGTGACTCCAATGCGACTACCAGAAGGAAAAGTTAAACCCTAGAGTAATGGAAATCAATATAGGCTAGTGAACAAGATGAACTAAACGTGAGTTAGGGACTGAGTGATTTTATAATAGTAGGTATCGTGAGAATTTCAGATTTCGTTCCTACGATAATAGGATGGGCAATATAAGAAGATTCATGAGAAATTCAGAGAATGATCATTCAGGAAAACGCTTCCCTAAAGCAAGCAATGTGAGCAAAGTTAAGCTTAAGGGACTGTATGTGCCAGTTATACTAAGTGTCACCCTCGCGAGTAAGGAATTTGTTATCCTTGGTACAGACGGATTACCGCAAGGCGAGTAAGGGTCATTGATGATGTGAAAAGACGCCAAAGATAAAACATCTATAGGTAGATCGTCGTGGCTCCAACTCTTAGTACTCCCCTAAATGATGGACTATGGAGTGATGTGGCATTAAGTCGGGAATTAAGAGGTTCTAGTAATTATGGAATGGTAAAGGAAGAATGCGATAAAATGAGAAAGGGATGCTATTGCACTTATTCAAATCCTACAGATATGTTATGATTCTAGAATATTATACAAACACTACATCAAGGAAAGGAAGTAAGGGTTCCTGCTCGGGATGTTATTGATAGATAAGGATCCAATGCGAAAGGTAAGTTAAGACAAAGGAGATAACCCAAGAAAGATTACATGGAATATTGATACGAGAATGTGCCAACAAATAGTTAGTAATTTATTCAGGAATAGCCTTACTTTGGCTAGACAAAAGGTTACAGACAAATCAGTAGATCGTGCAAGATAAACATAGTAAAGCCCAACATGGGGAATTCAGCCTCGCAGATGTGACATCGTGACCCTTAAGAAATATTCAGGGTAGTTAAAGGTACCGTACAAGTGTTACAGAAATAAAATGGAGTGCCACTAGGAAGACAGTTAAAATTTAAGTTCAGAATCAACCCTACGAGCACAAGGGCACAAAGATAAGTAACTACGGATAATTATAGGCGAGGAAGAACATCAAAAATTCCGTCGAGTATGCGATGTAATAAGCTCACAGATTTACAAGAGTTAGAAGGTCCTCCCTAAGTACTACAATGAAAGACTAGTTGAGCAAATAAGGAAGAAGGCTTCAACCTAAACATGGTAACTCGAAGAAGAAATGGACATGTAAAAATAGTCTCACTACAACATTGTATGCACTCCACAAGAAAGTGGCACCTACCGTGGCTAATGAACGTAAAGTAAAATCAAAAGCTATATTCGAGAACATATGAGTTGCATGAAAACTCCGGCATGCGTGGGAACTAAAATAAGATAAGTACGCACGCAACAAGGGGGCAGAAATACCAGGAAAAATAATGGCTTATGTTTAAAGAAAGATGATAATGGACGAAAAAAATTATTCGATTAATGATCCAGAGTTAGTTACATTATGAACACACTTAAGATTTCAGAGTATTATCCATGCAGCATATGTTGACAATCATACAACCGTAGAAGATTCCAGTATAAGTTAAAAGAAAGAATTAAGCCCAGGTAATAGACAAAGGATTGAATTGTTAAAGGATTGTATCATGAATATTCCATAGCTCCCATGAAAGGCTAAAAGTAATAACTAATACCATGAGCCACTGATCAGGAGATATCTTAAGCCTACATAAAGGCTGATAAGAAGAAGGAGGAAAATAAAGAGTTACATCAACGAAGTAAATCAGAAATTTGATTATTGGACCCAGAAAATTATGGACCTCGTGATTGAGAACGTTGCATGATTACTCTTAGATATCAGAGGAACAAGATAGATAGTACAGTACTATCTCTATGATAAAGCCAGGTAGAAGAAGTACCGGCCTCATAAGAAGTCAGTACGAAGCTCCCACCGGATTGTGTATGCACCATAGGTGAAAGTATTATAATAGAGCTTCAAATTGTGGATGTGAATAATACCTATGTGGAAGGGAGGTTATGAAAGAGAGAGAAGAATGTGAGGCAATATTTTAAGATAAGTAAGGTAAAGGTGGACAATGTACGAGATACTCAAATGCAGAAGGTTGTGAATTCCTTACTTCGGATTGAAGGCTAGAAGTGCGGGGATTCAATATCTAGGAATGATACCGGCGTCGTAAGTGGCATATCTTCCAGCCTATGGTTTCTAGGTATCGAGAGGTCTAGTTAACAGAGTAAAGAAGAGTTAGAGACGATGTGATGTATCGCTTGATGTTCCAAAATCACATAAGGAAATCTATGGTGCAAGAAAGTTGAAGGAAGGTTACGAGTAGTATAATTGAATATGTGTAGGTCATAAGCTAAAGTATGGTAAAGCGACAAGGTTTTAGGAAGACATGAGTAAGGATAAGAAAGGGCGAGTGAGAAGGTAATGAGAATGGATAAAGTCCTAAAGATTAAGCCCATGAAAACAAGAGAGCTGATGGTTTCTCTAAATTATACAAAGCTCAGTATAGCCTGAATGAACTCAAACGAGTCTAAGACTAATGGCATTTAGAAGAGAGAGAATGCTGCCCTAATACTACAATGAGGGTGTAATTGTGATACATAAAGGATGACATTTGGGCCTTCGATTGAGTAATGATTTGAAGAGGATTTAATGAATTATATGGGATTAAAAAACCCACATAAGTGAATCACATTGAGATGCTATAAAATACGGTTATTGTAGTACTGTATCGCCGCTAAGTGGATCAGGAAAATCACTTCAAATATTCCTCGATGCACATAAGCCTTAGTGGCAAGGTATTACGTAAATAATTTACAAGTTATCAGTGGTATATTGTAGATCAATATTGAGGTGAATCAACAATGGATGGACAAAAGTCACAAAGTATGGAATGAGATTAGGCCATCATTCTTAAGATGAACAGTAATGAGGAAGCGTTAAAATACTTAGCTTTATGCATATAGGATAAGCAACGAGAGTAACCAGGAGTTTGGTAGCAGACACCAGTAACGATAAATCGAAGTAAGAAATATGGTATAGCATGGCCTACTAATATGAAGTAAAGCTAATGACGCCTAGAGGGACAACTTGACATAATTTTATATATGTTCACAAAGTGAAGCCTAGAGATTGGCTAAAAACTGGAGGAAAAAAGAGAGAAGAGTCGCATAGGCGCACATACAAGGAAAAAGTCATACATGCTGTGTGACAGAAGGTAGCAAGAGTTATGAGATTAGGAGAAATTCGACCATAGACCGTTATGTGAGAAAGAGGCCTAAAGAGGGGAATGCCCTAGTCTTTGGATTTATTCAAAGAACAATGGCCTAAATGGCAAGAAGAGTATTAAATTTTTTGCAAGAGCTACTGGTTATGAGAATGATAAGTGCATCAGTCAACATTCGAGGACGAATGTTCCATAGGGGGGAATGATGTTACACCCCATGTTTTCGTACGTAAAAGTACGCCATAAGTAAATTGATGAAAACTCGAAAATGAGATATTTCATCCCGCATTTTTCGTACATTAAAGTTTTGTCGTAAGTTAATCGACATAAGTTCGGAAATGAGATTATTTTAAGATTATAAGCATTATGCTATTTCAAACAAGTGATGAGTAAATTCGTGAAGGTGAGATGGTAAGCAAAATGAAGAAAATGATTTTCGTCGAAGTTTTATATTTTTGGATAAAATACGACCCGAGCTAAAATATCCGGTATTTATGAACTAATACCATATAAGATACCACATGTCCATGATAGTAAGGTGTATAAGGTGTGTTAAAAGTGAATAGTATTTTAAGTAAGTTGAGATAATTATTAATTACGTGGGTAATTAGTTAATTATTGGGTAATGGGATATCACCTAATTAATTATAGATATATTGGATAAGGATTAAATTTCATTGTGTGGCATCTCCCTTCAAACTAAGTGACTTTTGCCTTTAGACAATTGAATTAAGATGACACATGGATAATATCCTAATCCATTCCATGCAAACACGTAGAAAGGGAGTTATACTAGTCATTCCTATACTTATCTTCAATTAACAACAAGATTCATTTGGTAAAGGAGTTACATAGAAAGGAAAATCCAAGAACGAAAGGAGGCGATTTGGAAAGTCATACGAGACTATATATTATAATAGCAACAGGATTTTGCGATTCTAGGGGAGTACGGTGCAATCTCTTTCAAGAATATCATATGGATTTTTTCCTACTCCAGGTATGTTAAGGCTAAGTCTTTCCTTCATTTTGGCATGATCTTGTAATTATATATGTTTGATAACGAGGCATAAAGAGAAGTTTATACTCTCGAATTTATATACATTATCCTAGTCTCATAAGTTACAGTATTCTCCCTTATCGGGACTTCTTATTCAATTGATTATTGTCTTCTTCCAGTCAAGAGAAAAGAGAGTCTATATGTCACGACCCAAACTGGAGGATCATGACTAGCACCCGGGCCATACTCTCCGAGCACCAATGTACAAATTATCTAACCTTCTTATTATCTTTATGGGATAATGAGATCAATATAAATGGTAGATATGGATCATGAACATACATCACATGGGATGACAAGATTGCTAAGAAACTACATAAAAGGTACGAGCTACAACGCTGCCATGAAAGACTATACAACAAAAATTATCCAACAAGGCATACCAAACTATACATGAGTTGACACCTGTCTATGAGCCTCTAAAGGAGCATAAGTAATGCAACATTGCCGGAACAGGGCCCCGACATACCCATAATATCTATAATAAAAATGCATACCAAGACCACGGCAAGTCCGGAGAAGGGATCTCGCCTATGACCGCTGAACTGGAAAGCCTATTATGGTGGGGGAGCTGTGTCTACCTGTCTATCAGGACCTGCAACACGACATGCAGCGTCCACAAATAAAAGGAAGTCAGTACGAATAAAGTACTGAGTATGTAAGGCTGGTCAATATAAATATGAACAATAATGTAAAGA
>MDKH01139115.1:0-23152 GCA_005239495.1 Nicotiana undulata
AAAATAAGAGGCCTGGGTATATATAGCTTTTAAAACAGTAGTCAATAAGGTGCAGATCAAAGTTAGGCAAAAATTAAAGGAATAAGAATCAATCAGTTTAAGTACTTCCTCTAATTAACGGGTTAACTTTCAAACGGTAAGAACAGGTAACCAATAAGGAAGCAAATCAACATATGATTGGAACATAACAAATAAGGAAATACTTCAGAATAGTGTAAGTATAGAGATGGTAATTAGGCTAGGTTCATAGAGTCCTAATTAAGGAAATAAATGTTGAGAATCAGTTGACATCATAATTAACCAAAACTAAGGCAAGAGAATATTTTAAAGATTGAAATCAATCGAGAATAGAGGATACCGATCACAGGGAATCAGGGATTCCGCTTGAAGTCAATATTAACCAAAGGAAAGTATTGCAACTGAATGGAGCAAACATAGCATAAGCAAGAATATGCAAAGTAGGGTAAGAGAATCACATAAATCAGGGATTTAAGTTAGAACATAGTAAATGATTAAAGTAAATAACGGAGTAAACATGATGCGAGCAGAAGACACAAAGATCAGAAACCCTAATGAACAAAATATGGTAAAGTCACAGAAAAGCTCAGAACATTCGTGGGAAACATGTACATATGCAGATTAAACAAACACAGTCATCAAAACAAACTCAGAATCCTATGATTAAGGCAAAGCCACTTAGGGTTTCCAACATAGTAAGTCAGATGAAGGAAAAACACAAACAAATCGTGCAAACATAGTAGAAATTATAGAATAATACTTAAAATCAGAAAGAGAATCGTTTTTTTTAGAAATGTGTTTAGAAACCCTAGCTTGAAGATTAAGAGTCATTTTTAAAGAAAACTCGGAATCTTTAAGGAAAATAGCAAAAATAACTCAGAATACATCAAGATATGTCATAGATCTAAGAAATCGAGAGCCAACATTTAGAGTTTTAGTGAGATAACTCAATAAGAGAGAAAAGCGGCTCAGAAACCATAGGTTTTGGCTGGAGATGGGAAGATCTTACTCGGACACGCCAAAGGTGGCTTGAGAAGGCATGAACAGTCATGGGGTGAGGTGAACCGCTTCAGGATCTCCTGAGGACTTCAGGACAGTGATACCCGGTGTAGGAGGGAGCCATGAAGCTAAGAGGGGTGAGGACCCATGGTTTCCGGCAAGAGAGGTAGCCGGAGAAGACGAACCATCTTCATCGGAGAAGAAAAGACTGGAAGTCTCTAGAGAGAATCGAAGAGATAGAGAGATAATGTGAGAGGATTCAAATGAGGGGAAGGGGGTAAGTCATTAGGTCTAATTTAGGTAAATACTAATCTGGGTCGTTGATTCAAACTGATCAACGACTCAGATTGATCGAAGGGTTGGGCCGGATAGAAATTTAGGTTTGGGCTGGGTAATTGGGTTCATTTAATTGGGGTATTGGGTTTAATTAGGATAGAATTGACAAAATTCAAAATGGCTATTAGTTAAATACCCATTTAAAATAGGTAAATAATTAATAAAAATGGTTAATAACTATAGAAAAATGAAATTGATGCATAGTAGATGAAATTAAAGTAATTAATTAATATTTAAAATGCAAATGACTTATTATTTGGTAGAAATAGCATAAAATATGGAATCAGGCTATAATTGCAAAGTTATTGCAATTATAGCCAAGTAATGCCAATTTGGCTAAGTTGTGAAGTAATTAAATCATAATATGATCAAAAATGATATATTAAACCAAGGAATATTTTGAAACTATTTGTATTACAATTTATGATTAATTATTGGATATAAAAGTACTAGACAAATTAGAAATAAATTGATAAAAATATGGGAAAATAATGGAATAATACCAGTTATTATAAAAAGCGATTTTAAAATTATATATGCAAACTTTAAAATAGTTTGAGAAAAAATTGGGTATCAACATGGTGAGCTCTGATTGAGGATCGTAGAGTTCTGGTGATGAGGGGTGTTAATTTGAAGACAATTCGGAAGGAACTTGGAGAAATAAGACAACTTGGTAGTAGGTTGGATCAGCGTGGAAATGAGTATGATCAGTGCTTTTGGTTGTTATGATGTGGTGAGGGTTTACAGGTGTTTTGTACCAATACTTTTGGGTTTGACAACTTGCATGACTTGGTTGAGTTAGAGGGATTCAGTTATGTTGCTTGGTTACGTGCATATGGCTTTCAAAGAGTTCCCTATGATTTCTACCATGGCTTGGGACGGATTTCTTCTACAAGCATGAGGAGTATGTTGCGTGTTGTGATTTTCTCCTGGATGGGATCAAATGTTAAGTTTCTGGCTGAGTAAGTATGTATCCTGCTTGTGACTCAGAGGTGATAATGTGGTTCTTGTGCTTTTATATGATGGTATGTTAGAGGCGGTGCGTCGTGTTAAATTGAGATTTGCATGTGCAGGTTTGCGATTCAGTTTCGATGGGAAGGTCATGAGTTCTAGATGGTATGGACAATTTTAGATATTTTGATGAATGTAAGTACTACTTGGTATTTCCTGAGAAGGGTGCGCATTTCTGAAGGCGCACTATGTTTTGACTTACGGATGCTTCATTGGTATTGCGGTACTCGTCCAGATGGTTGACTATTGATGTTCATATTTTGCTATGTCGGACGGAAGAACCATGCAAGTATTTCTCGTGGAATGAGCGTGTGTGAGGGATGTGTTTGTCACTTGAGTGGTCGGTTTGGGATCAGACATGGTGATTCTGATATTCTAGGGATTTGGAGATTGGGAGTTCGCAGAGGCAGATTGTTTCTTAGTTGCGGATTGTGTGTTACATCCCGCAATATTACGTCGGTATTATGTCCCGTAGTATTAAATTATGACGATGTTGTACCCTGTAGTATTTTACGTTGAATTTGTCATAAGGTAATTGACATAAGTCCAAGAAAAAGATTATTTGGAGATTATAAGGATTATGCTATTTCAAGCTAAATTCGTGAAGGTAAGAAGGGAAGCAAGTCAAAGAAAATGAATTTTCGTCCAACTTTGGCATGTTAGGAAAAAATACGAGCCGACCGTTAATACTCGATATTTATGGACTAGTACCATACAAGGTACCATATGACCATGATAGTATGATATATATAAAAGGGTATTAAAAATAAGTAGAGTTTTAAGTAATTTGAGACAATTCTTAATTATGCGAGTAATTGGTTAATTACCGGGTAACAAGACACTACCTAATTACCTAATAAGTGGATAAAGATTAAACCTTTCCACCCATCCCCACGTGGAAGCCACATAAAGATTAAGTAAGTGACTTATATGTCACATTTCAAGGTGGAAATATGTAGTGAGCTAGACAATAAATAATGTATCTTGTGGCTCTCTCCCCGGCCTTTCCTCTGTGACTCTACATTTACTGCTTAAATAGTTCTGTTTTTCTATCCTCTATAATATTAGTAACATCTTTGTTCCAAAAGATAAAAGCTTTTACAAGAAATCAAGCTGAACGTTTTATGAAGTTTTAATTATATATGTTTACTGTGTTAATGGCAAAGGATTATAAAATGTTGGAGCTTTTAAAGCAAGATGATAATGCCATTGAACTGAGGTTAGGTTTATCAATTGGAGGAAGTTATAGCACAAGGAAATCAGATGATAAGATGTTAATAGAATGCCAAAGGTCACAAAAAAGGGCAATACATAGGGAAATCATTGAGAATAAAGCACAAATATTTCGTAGAAAAGGAGAAATTTGTACTTCTAGCAATGAATGTGGTACATTTGAAGCATACAGATATGTTAAAGCTACCCCTTCTTTCTTTTTGGCATGATTCAAATTATATAGAAGAAACAAGCAAACGCACGGTTTCCAAAAATTTATTCTATTCATAGAAATACTAGGGGTGTCTATATTCTTGATTCCCCGTGTGAATTATTATTATCTTCTGTTCATGGGTCCCAGAAAAATACGTATTTGATACTGAAAGACATATTGATTCTTATGGCGTTCCGAGAAAATTTTATTAACATATTTTTTATGCATTTCATGCATTTATACATGTACATTGACCCATGACCAGATAGCGTTATATACGCGTATATATGTATATTATATTTATATGGGATACAGGAAAAAAGTTACGACGTTATATACGCACCACCACCTGATCAACTAGTATACGTTGATGATTTATCCCACAATGGCCGATATGATATGATGGGATACCCTCAGAGGCCTAATGATATTATGAAACATGTACCTATGCATGACCCTATAATTATTTCATGATTTACAAAGTTATCTAGACTTATAGGTTGAGTCATTTACTCTATATTTCTTCCATGTCTATTATGTACTTATATATGTGCCTTACATACTCGGTTCATTATTTGTACTGATGTCCTTTTTTCAAGGGGACGATGCGTTTCATGCCTGCAGGTCCCGATAGACAGGTCGAGAGCCCTCCAAGTAGGCTATCAACTCAGCGGAAGATCTTGGTGCTCTCCAGTTGCTTCGAAGTTGCTCGTATGGTTAGTATGTTAGATGTGTATTGTTTTATGGAGGGACTCTGTCCCAACCTTTACTAAAATTATGTATTCTTAGAGGCTTGTAGACAGATGCCATGTACGTAAAAGATTGCATGGCCTTCTCGGCCTATGTTCAGCATACGAGTGGATATTTGGTCTTATAGGCACATATGTCTTATGTATAAGTTGGTATCTCATGTTGTATTCTAATTATCACACGATAGCCTTCCGGATCAATTATCTATGATAAGTATTACATGAAAAAATATGTTATGTTGGTACTCGGTTGAGTAAGGTACCGGGTGCCAGTTGCGGCCCATAGGTTGGGTCGTGACATTGTGAACGTATGACAAAAGTTAGACATCTAAAAGTATGTGTCATGGATAGGTTATTGACTTTTGGAGGGTTATTTATCTATTTGTGGTTGACCGGAATTGATTTGGGGGCCCATTAGTAGGCCTAATGAGGACGTGTATTCTACACGGGTCAGATTTGTTGACTCAGCACTGCTAGTGTTGAGGGCTGTGTAATTCGGCTAGAGTGAAGTTTGTTCGTTGTACGCTATGTTCCATGTTTTACTCTTCTATGCTACAATGGGCTGTTATCTATTGGTTATTTGCACACATAATGCATTTTTGTTTGGGCTTTATGGCAAAGTTCGAGCGAGATGGTTCTTGGGGTGTTGAATGGCTGATTGTGCCTTGATTATAGTCTTTCATGTTATGGTATATTGTGCATCAGTTTCTTCATGGCTATGGTCTTGCACTTCGTGTGTTTGTTGCTGATTCACATATGGTTGTTGATTTTGAGCATTATGGCTCGAGGTATTTCATGTGGATCAGTGTTCTGATTGGGTCACACATTGTGGCGGAGTTACGTTAAGATATGATCCTTTGTGTTGATTTCGTATGTTTTGGTTCTCCCTATGTGTTGGGTTTATAGCATTGAGCTTATGGCGGTACCTGTTGAGCTTGTGGGGCGGTTCTCTAATTTGATTTATTTCCCATTTTTGGGTACATTTGAATTGTTGTTTGTCGGTGCATGAATTGCGCAGTTTGTGAGGTTGTATTGGTGTGGCATGCCAGTAGAGTAGCTGTATTTGATGGGATGAGGTCATTGGACCTAGAGTGGGTGCTATCGGATTTTATTACAGTACGTTTGGGAGAATAATGTCGCTAGTTAGCATAAAATTGGGCTACAATCCTTGTTCGGCGAGAGAGCACCACAACTTGTTGATTTGATGGGTGGTTATGAGTCTCTGTGATTCTCTTTTATCATTGTCAATGTAGGAAGGCTTAGAAAAATGTTTTATTTGATATGAGGTTTGTTACATACACCGAGTTTGTCATTGGCATCTATTGTGGTTCAAAGTTATTGCTACGGGAAACTAGGTTATGCGGTATATCATGCAATTATACTTGGGTTATTATTAAGACTTGGTGCAGCTTGTTGAGACTTGTGCAGTGTATAGATGCGATAATCGGGTCTTATAATGAGTTCGAGATGCTGAAGATTTGATTCTAAGGTTTATGGGCTAAGGTTGAAGTAATGATCTTCAGTTAGGGTATGTTGTCAAGCTTATATTTATCGGGGTAATGTGAGATCACCCACGAGTATGTGCATGGTGAGTTTACACAATGATTTTATTGATTATAAACAACTCTTGGAGCGTTTGAGGATGAACATAAGTTTATGTGGGGGAGAATGTAACGACCCAACAGATTGATTTGAGCATTTGCATTCCGTTCAGCTGCTTGAAGTCTTGAGTTGCTTCATATGATGTATTATGACTTATGTGAATCGACGATTTTGGTTTTCAGGTGATTCGGGATTGATTTGGAAGAAGGATTCTCAACTAAAAAGCTTTAAGTTGCAAGAGTTGACCAATTTGACTTTTGTGTATTTTACCTAGGATTGGAGTTCTGATTGTTCCAGATAGTGATTTCTGATTTAGGCGTATGCCCGGATTTGCATTTCGATGTTTCTTGGAGGTTTTGGCACTATTGGGTGAAATTTGTCAATTTGAAGGTTTGAAATGTTCATAAGTTTGACCGGGAATTCTCGGAATGACCTCAACTCAAATGACCTCAAATTACGTTTCAAATTCCGTGTTGATTTGATATGTTTCGGCACGCGTTTTGAAAGTTGAAAGTTCATTAAGTTTTATTTGAGGTGCGATTCGTGGTTTTGATGTGTTATGTGTTATGTGTTATTTGAGGCCTCGAGTAGGATTGTGTTGTGTTTTGGAACTTGTTGGGATGCTCCGACAGGGTCCCAAAGGGCTTGGCTGAGGTTTGGGGTGCTTTTGGACCTTTTCGGAGTGGGTTGCACTGTTGCCTTCTGCTGTTATCTTATGCCTCTAGTGGTCTTCGTGATCGAGAAGGTCTAACCGCGATCGTAAAGCGTGATTTGATCCTCTGGTGATTTGTTCGTCGCGGACGCGATAGATTGTCCATGATCATGGAGGTTTGGATTGGTTACAGTTCACGTTCACGCATGGGGCATCACAAACGCGTAGGGTTGAGCGGGTGCTGGGAGCTGGAGAATTCTATATCGCGTTCGCGCAAGTCAGCTCGCGCTTGCGGAGCTTTTGCGTATGGGGCAATCGCTTTTGCGTGGCCACCATCGCGAACACGTAGAGTATTTTGGTGGCATTAGCGTTTGGTCATCGCTATCGTGACGGATGTCCCACAATCGCGATGGGTATTGCTTTTTAGTGGTTATAAAGTACTCTATTTTGAAAGTTTTTGTCACGCCACGAACTTGGGGGCAAGACCGGCACCTGGTGCCTCACTTAACCTAGCGTAGCAAGTTGCGATTAAGGGACTCTGAGCATACAATGTCATACTTTGGCCATGGGGCCACATTGCAAGACAATTTGCGAAACAAAATATAAAACTGAACAGAAACTAGCTTTGACTAAACATCAATATAAAGCTAAGCCGACAAGGACCTCATAACTACTACAGTTGACAAACCAACAAAATATACATATAACGCCTACAAGCCCAACATACTGCACTAACTGACAAGATATATCTACAACCCTCTACTGATGGATGTACTATGATCGGAATAGGGCACCAACCTACCCATAAAAAATATACATATATACACAATATATACACAAAACCCTAGACCCGGCAACTCCGAATGATGTGGGGCTTACCAATCAAGCTGAACTCGGGCAACACCTACTGAGAAGGTCTACCCGTCTGTCTATCTGAACCTGCACCCATGAAATGCAACGTCCCCAAAAAAGGGACGTCAGTACGAAATAATATACCGAGTATGTAAGACAATAAAATAACTTAAAGCTGAAACTAAAATGATAATATAATAATTTAAAGTGACTGGGAGTCAAAGATGATCTGGAGATATACTTACTTGCTGATACGGACTCAACTCCCTCAACATAGTAAGTAAAATAAATGTCCGACCCTATAAGGCTCGGTACGTGTAGCTGCTTGGCCGTAGTAGGCTCGTTCATAGGCGCTCAGCCATACAAGGCTAGATATCACGACCATTCTAGGCTCGCTCATAGGCGCTCGACCACAGTAGGCTCGGTATATAACTTACCATCTGATCAGAGGTTGCCCAATAGGGGTCAGCCCATCGATTATATCTCGATGGTGGTGAAAATGCTTTATATATATATATATATATCTGTCAAAGCTACTTTAAGAAGAACATGTGTTTATGATAACCAAGAGAATATGGAAATAATTGTAAGTAAATTCGCAAATAGAAAGCAATAAAGATGCGTAAAAAGTAAGTATATTGCAATAGTGGTTCGAACGTGTCCCTACAAGTTATATTTTACTCCCTTTTATAGGGAATTTCTTAATATAACATCTACTCTTTTCAGTGAGCATTAATGACTAATAATGGCATTAATGTAACGTTACAATGATTAATCGTAGCTGTTGCGTGAAGATTATGTAATATTTAGATCATTAATTGAAGATCCCCGAATCTGTCATGTATTTTGCCTTGATTCATTCTGGCCGTGTCTCTTCATCTTCCCCATTAGGTTGAGATTCCCGTATCTGATTACCCCGGGGGTATGCTATTCCGTTCCATTTTATCTCGTACCTCTTCATAAAGTCTCGTCCAGTTTTCATGTTATCATTGCTTCATATATTGCTGAGTCATCATATTTGTTACACGTGTGAAACTCATTTTTACCAATACAGATAGTCCCCCCCCCCCACTTACCATTTATTTATCAATTAATATTTGGTAAGTAGATACTCATTTATGGCGGGAATGTTTTTCTGCCGCTTCACTCGTACCATTGCATCCATCTCTGAATGTATGCATCGTTTGTCACTTCAATTTAATGCCCGTTCCATGTGGCATTACCTGATTGATTCTGCAATTACTCAGCGCCTTTTAGGGCTTTTTGCAGCTGCATCAGTCACGAAGTGACAACTTCAATTATGACTTTCAAATCACTATTTTTTCCATTTTTTTTACGGTCGTCTTGGAGTATAAATACCCCTTTTACTTTCTTTACTTTCACGAAAAACTTCCAACCTTCTTTTTTTATTTGTAAATTCTTCATCTTCGTAAGTATGTCTTCTTCAAACCAACAATAAAGAAAAGTCATTGTTGTAGATGGGTTGACTCCCTCTTATTCTCCAACACTAAATAGGAGAGGTGGTAGGCTTAGGAGCTTAGGTTATTACTCCTTCCAGGGTTCTTCTTCTTATTCTTCTCCCCCACCATCTTCTATGTCTGATATCCCTTCATCTTCTTCAAGGGCTAGGGCTTCTAGATCTTCGTCAAAGAGTAGAGAACATAGTGAACCGCTTCGTGAGCCGAGGGTCGATGAGATTGTTCTCGAGGAGTTTTCTTTTGCCAAGGATAGTCAGTCATGAGTGAGCAGCTTTCTTCAATGTCATCACATGACAGTGCTGACCTTTATCCTACTCAAATAACAGAGGGCTTAGTGTCTCTTGTACGCAGGGATTGTCATTGGAAGCCTGATTTTCCTGTTGTTATTCCCAACGATAACCAAAGGATAACCTCTTACAAGACTGGGTACTCTTTTTTATATACCTATCCCTTCATATTAGGATTCAAGCCTCCCATCGACCTTGTTATCATCTAGTTTTGTCGATTCTTCAAAGTTTGTTTGGGACAAGTTGGTCCTCTTGTTTGGCAAGTAGTCGCGTGCCTTAGGCATTTGGACAATTTAGATTTCGTACCCTTTACCTTTCATCATCTTATTCACCTCTATTCTCCGATACTTTTCCGCCAAGGAGTGTTCACTCTCACGGCTAGGAGTAAAAGAGTGTTAGTTACTCTAGATGATGATAAGGATAGAGGGTGGCATGTCTGATTTGTTGCTTTCCCTACTGCAGGTTTAGTAGGTGAAGAAGATCTACCCTTCCCTGAGAAGTGGAATCGTGCACGTGAGTACAGTTTTGCTCACTTTCCTTTTATTGTGTTTTCGATAAATTATCAGTACCGTGACTGTTTCTTTTTCTTTTGTAGCAACCATGGGAACCGTTGAGAATGTCTCCAATTTTCATGATTTGGTAGAAAAACTCTTGTTGGTCGGTCCTTTAGAAGAACACTCGTGGAAGTACCTCTCTGTGAGGTTTGGTTGGAAGGTTAAGACCCACAGTAAGTGAAGTGTTTTTTTCTACTTCTTCCCTTTTTGAGCTTTATCTGATCTCTTTCGTTTGTTAGGGTTTCCTGGTCATGGAATTTCTGCTGCGACTGTGTCCGCTTCAAGGTTGTCCCTAGCAAAGGCCCATGAGATCATTGTTCGTTCCTCCTCGTCGAAAAGAAAAGCAAGTGGGTCCAGGATCTTAGAGGAGGAAGAGGAAGAAGAGGGTTCGCTGGTCCACAAGTCACGTAGGAGAAGGGTGGTATCTGACGACGAGTCTGCGCTGGTTGTTGATCCTCCCGTGCCTGAATCCGAAATTTCTGCCCCCGAGGATGAAACTCCATCTCTTGTTCGTGAGTCCATTGATCTCCTGTTCCGTCAAGGTTTTGGTACCATTTCTGATGAAGCTCCCCTTGCTATTTTCTCTCCTCCTGCTCCTAAGGAACTTCTTTCTATCACTCCCGTTGATGTTTCTGCTCCCATTGCCATTCCTGCTCCCGTTGATGTTCCTTCTCCCATTGCCATTCTTGCTCCTATTGCTGTTCCTGCTCCTGTTGTTGTTCCTTCTCCCCTTGCTGTTTTAGTTCCTCAATCTGCTCCGTCCGTGGCTCCTTCACCCGCCCCCACTTCCGTGCCTTCTGCTGTTGAAGTAGGGTCTTCCAACAGGGGAGTGATGAAGCAAATTACAATAGAAGTTCCAGTGATGGGTAACCTCTTAAAAATGTCAGGCCAGGCTGATGTTTGGTTAAAGCCATTGATAGGCCCAACTGGGAAGTCTAAGCTAGAAAGCCACGGCTCCTTGACTTGGATGAACGAGATTGTGCATTCGTCCTTAAAGGTAAAACTTTCTTCTCCCTTCATATGTACTTATATATTCTTACCGTATCTAATTTATCTTTTATGTAGATCAACCTTATAGGCACAGAGTTAATGAAGAGAATCGTTCGAGTGGAGCAATCAGCGAATGACTTCCAAACCGAGGCTAACAATTGCAAGGAGCAGTACGAGAGTTTACAGCTTGACATGGAGGCAATGGAAGAGGAAAAGTGTACCTTGGAGAAGCGGGTTAGAGTTGTTGCAGCAGACCTGGCCATAGAGAAGGCGTATTCCAACCAGGCAGGTAAGGACAAGAATATCTTGGAGTCTTCATTTGCAGAGCAGCTTTCCCGTGCCACAGAGGAGATTAGGAGCCTGAAGGCTTTGCTGGACCAGAAGGAGGTGTACTCTGGTGAACTTGTACAATTGCTCACCCAAACCAAAGATGACCTCCGTATTTCTTCAGAGAAGGTCCAATTTCTGGAAAGGTCTCTTGCTCCTTTACAAGCTTCCCACGATGCTGCCGTGGCTGAGAGAGATGAGTTAAGAGCTGAAGCTGAACAATGGGAGAAGTATTATGAAGCTCTTGAAGACAAAGCAATCATCGATGTTAGTTGGGTTTATCTGAATGCCCGTCTTGACACATTGACGGAAATGGGCCAAGAGGGTTTTGACTTGGAAGCCGAAATTGCAAAAACCAGAGAGACGATTGAGAAGTCTCAGCAAAGTCAAAATTTCTCTTCACCTGAGGTTGAGGTCCCTGCTGCTCATGTCTCTCCATATCAAGTCGCTCCTCGTGCCAGTGAAGACAACCCCCCATCTAGAAAAGTTTAAAGAATTTGGTTCTCCTTTTTTTTATTTGCAATAATTAGTGGTTACCCCCAGTCCCATCGATGGTAAAGTTAGATCCTTTGTAAGTCCCCAACTGACAACTTAGGGGCAATCAATGTATAAATTAATCCGGCTTAGACTAAGTTAACACTTAGTTTATTTTGCCGTAAAATATTAATATCAATATCAACATGACTTTAACTTTCTTTGAGTTTTTGTTTCACTCTTAAGTCTTTGCATGCTTTCTTTTTGAGGTTTTTGGTTTACCTCTGAGTTTTTGATTTTTCATTAAATAATGCTTAGATTTTTTGAGGTTTTTGGTTTACCTCTTAGTTTTTGACTTTGAATTATATAATGCTTAGCTTTTTCGTACCTTTTCGTTAATAGGTACGATTTATAAAAGAGGGCCCTTTTTGATCGACACTTAATGAAGAAGACGTCTCAACTTCATAATGGTGTAAATATACAAAAGAGAGGTAGAAATTTCACATGTTTTTCTTAACAATGTTTTGAAGAAATTTTTTGTATCATTTCGAACTTTCATAACATTTTACATGTGTTTGTGTATCGTCCATAACTCATTTGTAACTGTTTTTTTCTTTCAACAGATTTGATACGAACTTGTACTTCGTAACTATTTTTCTTTTGAAACAGTTTTTTCAAATTAATACAAGGGAATAATTGTTTTCGTTTATAAAAGTTTTTTGAATAAATATAAGGGTATGAATTTTTACCCGTAACTATTTTTGTTTACAACAGTTTTTGAATAAATACAAGGATAATGCTTTTTTCATCCATAACTGTTTTTATTTACAATAATTTTTTTGAATAAGTACAAGGACGTTGTCGTAACTGTTTTTATTTACAACAGTTTTTGACTAAGTACAAGGATGTGCATTTTTATCCGTATCTAATATTCTACCTTTAACCTAAACACTCGTTTACATTTATGAATATATTTTTTGAAGGTTTCTAAATCAAGCTTTGTATTTTTGTCTTTGGCTCTTCGATTTTGCGCATAGTCCTTGACTTGTTTGGGAAGATGGATCTTCAGGATTGAGCTTTGACTTTTTAATAGTCTTCTTTGCTTCTTCTTTGCCTTCCATACTGTATAGTCCCCCAAGTGTTTCAGCTTTGAAGAATGAAATCTCGTGCACTTGACTATTCCTTCCTTGTGGTTCTTTTCTTGAAAAAAAAAACATACGGGACTCGAAGGTATATGGTTTTTAGATGATGCCTGCTTAACCCTTAAAAAAGTCAGTTGTAACCCTAGACCGGGAATGCAGTTACTTCCTCGTGTGTATGCAGGTCTAATATCATCATCTGGTGATGGGTTAACTTTTTGCCTATCATCTAAAAAAGTTAGTACAATTTTAATTGTATAAATTAAAATCGAATGTAATGATACCTGATCGGGGGTATTCCTTTTACTCAGAAATAATATTCCTTCAAATAAACATCATTCAAACTGGTTGGTAAGATTCTGTCGTCCATAGCCTCCAGCTCATAAGCGCATTTTCCAGCGATGTCACGCACTTTGTAAGGTCCTTCCCAATTTGGATTTAGCTTTCCTGCACCAGCTTCCTTTTTTGATTGGAAGACTTTTTTTTAGAACGAAGTCCCCAATTTTAAAATATCTGAGGTGAGCTTTTCTGTTGTAATATTGTTCTATAATTTGTTTTTGGGCATCAATAGGCATTAGTGTAGCTTCCCTCCTTTGCTCGAGCAAATCTAGATTTGTCCTCAGCTCGTCGTTGTTTGTTTCTTCCGTTGCTGTTGTGAGCCTTGTGCTTGGTTCGCCGATTTCCACTGGTATTAAAGCTTCTGAACCATAAACAAGCGCGAATGGAGTTTCTTCCATTGTTGTTTTTGCAGTAGTTCTGTAAGCCCATAATATTGCCGGTAGCTCATCGGGGCAGCTTCCCTTGGCTTTTTCCTACCGTTTCTTTAGGTTATTGACGATAACTTTGTTTATCGATTCGGCTTGCCCATTAGCCATGGGGTGATATGGTGATGAAGTGATTCGTTTGATTTTCCAGCTTTCGAAGAATTTTGTGATTTGCGAGCCAATGAATTGCAGGCCATTATCACATATGATCTCCTTTGGTATTCCAAAGCGGCATATTATGTGTTTCCATATGAATCGTTTCACTTCTTTTTCTCGCACCTGTTGAAAAGCGTTTGCCTCCACCCATTTGTGAAATAATCAGTTAGCACAAGTAAGAAGCGTACCTTTCCTTTAGCTGGGGGAAGGGGTCCCACTATGTCCATGCCCTATTTCATGAATGGCCATGGTGACAGCACTAGGTGGAGTAATTCTGCTAGCCGGTGCATATTGTTGGCATACTGCTGACATTTGTCGCATTTGGCTACGATGTTCTCGACATCTTCTTCCATTTTATGCCAATAATACCCCACTCTGATTAGGGTTTTGACTAAGGATCTTGCTCCTGCATGGTTTCCGCAGTGTCCTTCATGCACCTCCTTCATCACGTACTCCGTTTGATTGGGTCCAAGACATTTTGCTAGGGGACCTCCAAACATTTTACGGTATAGAGTTTCACGAACTAGGCAATACTGTGCAGCTTTCCGGCGACGTGCTTGAGCTGCTTTTTTGTCATCAAAAACGGTACCGTTCTGCAAAAAAAAAATCACAATTTTGTTTCTCCAATCCCAGGTTAGGTTGTTAAATGTTACCTCATTTTTGTCCTGGTCGATTTCTGAATGAAATAGGTGTACGATAATTGCATTGTTTTTATTTGTTACGTTGGTAACTGCTGCGAGGTTAGCCAATGCATCCGCTTCTGCATTTTCCTCCCTAGGTATTTGCATGACTTTCTATGACTGGAATTGCCTTTCTAGGTCTCGTGCCTTTTCTAGATATTGTTGCATCTGAACCTCTCTAGAGGTATAAGTTCCCTGTATCCGGTTTACCACTAGTGGAGAGTCACTTTTGATCACGATCTGCTCAATTGAGAGTTCTCATGCCAGTTCAAGCCCTGCACTGACAGCTTCGTACTCTACTTTGTCGGCATACTGCTGACATTTGTCGCATTTGGCTACGATGTTCTCGACATCTTCTTCCATTTTATGCCAATAATACTCCACTCTGATTAGGGTTTTGACTAAGGATCTTGCTCCTGCATGGTTTCCGCAGTGTCCTTCGTGCACCTCCTTCATCACGTACTCCGTTTGATTGGGTCCAAGGCATTTTGCTAGGGGACCTCCAAACATTTTACGGTATAGAGTTTCATGAACTAGGCAATATTGTGCAGCTTTCCGGCGAAGTGCTTGAGCTGCTTTTTTATCATCAGGAACGGTACCGTTCTGCAAAAAATTCACAATTTTGTTTCTCCAATCCTAGGTTAGGTTGTTAAATGTTACCTCATTTTTGTCCTGGTTGATTTCTGAATGAAATAGGTGTACGACAATTGCATTGTTTTTATTTGTTATGTTGGTAACTGCTGCGAGGTTAGCCAATGCATCCGCTTCTGCATTTTCCTCCATAGGTATTTGCATGATTTTCTATGACTGGAATTGCCTTTCTAGGTCTCGTGCCTTTTCTAGATATTGTTGCATCTGAACCTCTCTAGCTGTATAAGTTCCCTGTATCCGGTTTACCACTAGTGGAGAGTCAATTTTGATCACGATCTGCTCAATTGAGAGTTCTCATGCCAATTCAAGCCCTGCAATGACAGTTTCGTACTCTACTTCATTGTTAGTTATGGGATAAAATTTAATGGCTTGTCGTATCTTTTCACCCGTGGGTGATATTAAAATAATCCCCAAGCCGGCTCTTTTTACATTATAAGAGCTGTTAGTAAATAGGGTCCATATTCCTGGATTAGTCCCGTTAAAGAGTTGTATCTCCTTTTCCACTTCAGGGATTATGCTAGTATTAAAATTAACGACGAAATCAGCTAAAATTTGAGACTTTATTGCAGTCCTAGGCTGATATATAATGTCATGTTCGCTTAATTCTATCGCCCATTTAGCTAATCTCCCTAATAACTCTTGTTTATGCTAAATATTCCTCAATGGATATAAAGTCACAACAGTGATTGGGTGACTTTGAAAATACGATCTTCATTTTCTGGCTTCCATGGTTAGAGCTAAGGCCAATTTTTCTAGATGAGGATATCTAGTTTCAGCATATAATAAATACTTGCTTACATAATAAATTGGAGATTGTTTACATTTGTCTTCTCTTACCAGTACTGCACTTATGACAATTTCTGCAACGGCAAGATATACATACAACATTTCCCTCTCATTTAGTTAGACAATAGCGAGGGTTTTGATAGATAGGCCTTCAGATCCTTGAGATCCTGTTGGCATTCTTTAGTCCATTCGAACTGATTCTGATTTTTTAGAACTGAAAAGAACTTGAAACGCTTCTCTGAGACCTGGAGATAAATCTTCCTAAGGCTGCAATTCTTCCTGTTAGTCTTTGAACTTCTTTTTTTCTCATAAGTATATTGGGTATTTCATCAATAGCTTTAATCTGGGCAGGGTTTACTTCTATACCTCTATTTGATACAAGGAAACCCAAAAACTTACCCGATTCGACGCCAAAAGCGCATTTTTCCGGATTTAGTTTCATGTTATACCTGCGTAGGATTTCGAAGGTGATTGAAAGATGCTGGAAGTGATCTTCCACTTGTGTAGATTTTACCAGCATGCCATTAATGTATACTTCCATGGTTTTCCCCAGACATCTTGGTCACTAGCCTTTGATACGTGGCTCCAACATTTTTTTAGGCCAAATGGCATGACTTTGTAACAATAAGTCCCCCTCTTCATCGATCACTTGGTTCTTGAATGGTCATTGCTTTCTTTTCTTTTGCTTGACAGGTACGAAGGATGGATCTTCATTTAGTTTATGAGCTATCCCTTCCGGAGGTATACTTGTCATGTCTAAATGGGACCAAGAAAAACAATCTGCGTTAGCTTTTAAATATTCAATTAACTTACCTCGTCTGCTGGGACTTAGCCTCGTGCCTATGTGAACTTTTTGCTCAGGCTCTTGCTCGAATAGTGGAATAGCTTCGAGCTCCTCAATAGCTGTTTTAATATGCTCGTCTTCTTCCGGCTCCTGAATGACATCGGGTCTGGGACCCATGTCCGTATGTTTTGATGGTGCCTCTGTTGTGATTTGGTTCACCTTCTCGTGGCTACCTTCTTACGTACCTATTAGGGTACCAGTTTCTTCCGTACATGTTTGAGTGGTTTCCTCGTCTTTTGACTCTCTTGCTACCTCTTTTTTGTTAGAGTGTGCTACTGAATTTATATTCCTTGAAGTCTGTTGATCACCTCGGATCTGTTGAATCCCCCATTTGGAAGGGAATTTAATTACCTAATGTAAGGTAGATGGTATTTCTTCCATATCGTGGATCCATGGTCTCCCCATGATTACGTTGTAATCCATATCGGTATCAATGTCTTGGAATTTTGTATTCTTGATTACTCCTTCTGCATAGGCACTAAGCTCAATTTCCCTTTTTTTTATGACCGTAGAGTTGTCAAACCCAGATAAGGCTCGTGCTTTTGGGATTACTCGATCATCCATTAGCATTTCTTCCACAACTCTCAACAAAATTATGTTGACTGAGCTACCTGGATCAATCAAAACTCTTTTTACGTTAGTGTCATGTATAAGTAGGGATATTACCAGTGCGTCGTTATTAGGAAGCAACAATCCGTTGACATCTGCTTCGTCGAACGATATATTATCGGCTTCCATGTCTTCACGAACCCGCTTCTCGTGTGTAATTGTGAATTTTGTTGTTCTTTTGCAGACTACTCCGTTCACCTCCTCTCCTCCGTGTATCACATTCACTGTTCTCTTCGGAGATGGTGGTTTAGGGGGCTCTTGACTGTTCTTCATATACGCATGTTTACCTTTTTCACTAAACACTTATGTTAGATAACCTTGTTTTAATAATTGTTCTACCTCACCTTGCTATAATCTGCAATCTGATGTTCTGTGTCCATGATCGTTATGGAATTCGCACCAGAAGTCTGGATCCTTCTGTTTGGATTCGATCTCATTTCTTTGGGCCATCGAACTTTATCACCCATATTTCTCAGTACTGTAATTAATTCAGAAGTACTTACATTGAAGTTGTAATCTCCAACTCTTGCATTACCTTTATCCCGATCCTTTCTGGATCCAA
Source organism: Nicotiana undulata (assembly GCA_005239495.1). NCBI lineage: Eukaryota > Viridiplantae > Streptophyta > Magnoliopsida > Solanales > Solanaceae > Nicotiana > Nicotiana undulata. The sequence goes on from MDKH01139115.1 coordinate 17,947, forward strand.
AGGAGGATGAGCTCATATCTCTACTTGACGGTCTATATTTTGACCGTGTGTTTTCAATCCTGGAATGGGTTTCTCGTCCCGAGGGTCCCATATATGGGTCGTACCTGTTCTTACCTGATCTCCTTTTTGGTTCGGAGCGTCTAGAACTGGTTCGATCTTCAGCTTTTGATTGAGAAATGGTGTCTTCTTCTATTCGTAGCTTGATATTGTACCTGTTATAGACATTAGTCCATGTCGTAGCTGGGAATTCTCTAAAGCTTCCCTTGAGTCTTCTCATGGCTTCTGAGCTTTTGTCATTTAAATTCCTTGCAAATGCCATTTCTTCCCAATTGTTAGGTACCCTTGGTAGCAACATTCTTTCTCGTTGAAACCTGTCTACAAATTCATGAAGAAACTCCGCATCTCCTTGTTTTATTTTGAATATGTCTTCCATTCGTTTTTCGACTTTTTGTGCACCGGAGTGTTCTTTTATAAAAGAATCTGCAAGCTCAACAAAAGAGTCAATAGAATTTTCAGGTATAAGAGAATACCATGTTAGTGCTCCTTTGATGAGTGTGTCTCCGAACTTCTTTATCAATACTGACTCAATATCTTGTTTAGTCAGATCGTTTCCTTTTACTCCTGTAGTAAAAGCAATTACATGACCACGTGGATCGGTTGTCCCGTTATACTTGGGAATATCAAGCATTTTGAATTTCTTGGGAATAAGCAAGGGTGCTGCACTTGGCTTCCAAGGTTGTTGAGAATATCTATCAATGTCAATGCCTTTGATGATAGATGGCACTCCAAGAATTTGCTAGATTCGATCGTTTTGTTCCTTCACCTGTTTCAACAAAGTTAGTAATAAAGATTGTAATTCTGGATTATTGGACATAGTCGGTCTTGCTTCGAGGGACTCATTTGGAGTATCTCTACTTCCTGAGTTTGCCAATCCGGATTGTGGATTTTCCACAGTTGCGGTGTTGTTAGGAGGAGGTATAGGTGATGGAGCTTGTATTCCCCTCACGAAAGCTTGCAAGGCATGAGTCACATATTCACTAACCATTTGTTTTACATTATCTTGTTCTCCTGCTTGTTCATTTCCATTGTGATTATTGTTTTGAGTCGTAGATCTCTCTTGGGAATGTTCCCTTGAACCTCGTGGGGATCCTGAAGGTGATGGAACTAGGGTTCCAACCCTCTGTTGGTTGTTGTCGTTGGCATTCGACATAATTCACAGAATGTTATTTGAGAAAAAACAGAGATTATCAGATTCCCGGTAACGGAACCAATTTGTCTAACCAAAGAATTAGATTCTCTATCGAAGCTATTTTAAGAAGAACACGGGTTTCTGATAACCAAGAGAATATGGAAATACTTGTAAGTAAATTCGTATATAGAAAGCAATAAAGATGCGTAAAAAGTATGTATATTCCAATAGTGGTTCGAACGTGTCCCTACAAATTATATTTTACTCCCTTTTATAGGAAATTTCTTAATATAACGTCTATTCTTTTCAGTGATGGAGCATTAATGACTAATAATGGCATTAATGTAACGTTACAATGATTAATCGTAATTGTTGCGTGAAAATTATGTAACATTTGGCTCATTAATTGAAGATCCCCGAATCTGCCCTGTATTTTGCCTTGATTCATTCTGACCGTGTCTCTTCATCTTCCCAATTAGGTTGATATTCCCGTATCTGATTACCCCGGTGATATGCTGTTCCATTCCTCTTTATCTCGTACCTCTTCATAAAGTCTCGTCCAACTGTCATGTTATCATTGCTCCACATAGATTGCTGAGTCATCATACTTGTTACACGTGTGAAGCTCATTTTTACCAATACATTAACCAAATATAAAGTCCCGATAAGGGAGAATACTGTAAATTATGAGACTAGGATAATGTACATAAGATCAGGAATATGAACTTCTCTTTATGCCTCGCTATCAAACTCATGTGGTTACGAGATCGTGCCAAAATGAAGAAAGGTTTAGCCTTAACATTCCTTATCATAGTATTTCCAATCACCAAGTTGAACTCGCCTCTTCACACCTTAATCTACATCAACGATAATAATACTATCATTAAGTTACGAAAGGTACAACTATCGTACAACGAACGACAAGCTTATTTTGTTTTAAAATAAGCAGCATCTCCCCTATAATCCTTACTTCCTCCATATTCAAGATAACACCAACAATACAAAAACACAACAATATCAAAATATATACATTATTTTCCAACCTTATATAAACCACAAAATACTACAAAACAGCCCAGCATACCCAATCTCTTTATACATAAAAGGACCAACGTAGTAGTGTCAAACAACCCGAAAATATTACGATGAATGACCAGCCCACCATCCTGAATTTATATGGTGTTTCTCAACAACCTTTATCCTCCAAAAATCTCTAAAACAGTAGCAAAACACGCAATCCAACAACAACACAAAACAGTCCACGAAACAGTCCGCTACAAGTGAATTACTCGATCTCACGGCTTTCGTTCACCGTCCTGTGAGTTATTACAATTATAGAACGAATTTCCATACATCTGCAGCAGAAAAAATGGATGAAAGATAGCAGTAAACATACCTTTTTTTGTTGAATAACTCAGCTTCTATCTTGGTTCTTCAAACTCTAGGTTTAACCTCCAACTAGAACTTGAAAGGGAAAGAAGTTCAATGAGGGTTTGTGTATAATTTTTGGGAGGATATTTGCAGGGGTTTAGGTCTGGTTATTGTGCCCTATTGTCAGTGTATTATATGAAAGAAATAGGCCTTTAGAATTTCTCTTTGGACGACTGTTGTTACCCAATTTTTCCTCAAATTATTTGCAAACTTGCATATAAGTTTTCTAAATTACTCTTTGTAATAATGAGTATTTTTCCCTATTTTTCCATATTTTTATTAAATTATTTTCCTGTTTATTTTAATATTTCATATTTAAATAATTCATAAATTATTCTCTAAATAATTTCAAAATATTTTTTAGTTCAGTATGTCATTCATAATCACTTTTTACTTATTAAAATCCAATTATTTCATAAATGGCCAAATTGGGTCTTATTTAATTACAATTACAATCACTTTGCAATTATGGCCTAATTAGACATTCTATACCTTTTAAAACTCGAATTTATGTGTCTTACATTTTTAATATTGTTTGATTATTGTAATTCTACCTATTTTAACTTAATTTTATTTTTATACAACTATTAGCTATTTTAATTAATTAATTATATATTTTTTACGGGTATTTAACAATTAGCCATATTATTTTAAATTCTAGCCACATATTAACCTAATCTCTAAACCCAATTAACCCCAACCCATCAGACTATTTAACCCAGCCCAATCCTAATTTTAACCCGGCCCAACCCCTGATTAGATCTAAGCAGTTGATCAAATAAGATCAACGGCCCAGATCATTTCTTTCCTTAATTAACTCTACCTAACACCCCCCTCCCCGTCTCACTCTTTAGAGACCCCTCATCTCTCTATCTCTGGTCTTTCCCTCTCCCTTCTCTCTAGAACCTTCCTGGTCACCTCCTTCTCCGATGAAGTTCTGCCTGTCTCCGGCCACCTCCGACTCCCTCCTTTCGACTACCAGCCTCCATGACGCCTCATTCTCCGGTTCACCTCATCTTTGAAAGCTCTAAGGGTTTCTACCATGCCAAACGGCTACCGGAGTTCCTTCTTGGGAGGTTTTCCGGCCTTCTCCGATGGGGTTTTGATACGACCATGCCACAATCACCATTACCTTCGAGCTTCGCAACAGGTTCTTCGATTATCTTCAATCCTCTCTGAAACCCTAATTTTTGCCTAAACCTCTCATATCTATGGTGTTTCTACATATTTCAAGCCGGTTTCTTTGTGTTTTACATTATTCTTGACTCAATCTCTAAGAATCTTCGACTTTTAAACGCTTTTACTTCCTTTTAAAACTAGGGTTTCTCAGAACCTTTTTACGCTTGTTTTGAACTAAGTTTCTTCTTGCTTTTAAGTCTGATCTTTGCATATCATGATGATTCTGTGATTCTACTAGCTTTTTATCTTGCTTGTGTTAAAAGCCCTAATTTTACTAAGTCTTCTTCGTTGGTTCTGTGTATTAGCATGACTCTGCTTGTTTCTTGTTTGAGTTGTCATGATTATCTTCCTCGAATATATTTATTGAGTTCTATTAGCTTAACTTATACCACCACTATGTGCTTATGTCTATCTCGATTGTTCAGACTTGCATCTTTCTACTAACACTTGTTCACCCTGCCTGTTTACTATGCCTGGTCATTCTTGTCTATTTATATGATGAATATAGAATTGTGACTCTTCGTTGATTGATTCTGGATTTCATACATTGGGGTTTGATTGATAAACTTTCCTTCGAGACTTCAATTTTTACCTATCCTATTCGAATCAATCGATTCACTTAACTTGTCTGATGGGGTACTATATTCTTATTGTCTATGTCCTTAATTAGAATATTTTGAACTTAGCTTTAATTATTTACCCTATACCTAATGAACTATGATTCCTTCCTTATTTGGTCTTGTACTGACTTTATTTACCTTATATGTTATATGTTTTACCATTTGAATTCTTGAGATCCCTTGACTTAAGGGAACCGTGTCTTGATTTCCTGACTGATTGATTCTGAGTTCTCTGATTACCATGCTATTGTGATTCTTACCATATTTGCTACTCGTTTTTCAACTATAAAAAGCTCTAGCTTTTTCAACAAGACACACATCAACACTAGACTACTCCCTTGTGCTCTTTCTTTCTGTCTCTCTTTGCTCGACTTGCTGCTCTCTACTCTTGCCTATTATTAGCCGGATGTAAGACAAGGCTAATAGTGCTATCACTTTGCTCTCTTCTGCTTTGCTCTCTCTCTTAACACTGGTATGTTCTAATTTAAGTTTACAACATCCTAAAATAATATGTTTCAATTCTGGTTAAGATTCTTGTTGTTTCTTTTGTGCTTTTACTTCTGGTTCTATTGCCTACCATGTAACTAGTAGGTCTACTCTCTTCTTCTTCTAGCCTAGAATGACTCATGTTTTCCTCTCTATGATTCATTATGGCCTATGTGACTCTTTTACTTCTCCTTTTTGCATATCTAGCATCTCTTTATGTATGTTTCTTTATCAATTGCCTGGCTTTTAATGCACCTATAATACTTAGTATTCTCAGATTTGTATCTCCATCTATAATATA